>OY735268.1:6658985-6850168 GCA_963457715.1 Argyresthia albistria | reverse complement strand
CCTGACCCGGCCAGCCGCCAACTACACGCCTATCTGGTCAATGCATCCAAATGAAAATTCTAATGATAATTTCCATACGAATGTGCTTTAGACCGAGCCGGTGCCTCCGCGGACGAATCCCCGAGAGTGTACTATACTATAGTTTGTTAAACGTAAAATATGGTCACAAAATAATGTTACAAGTTTCTGATAGCAACCGTAACGTGCTTTTTGATACGAACAAGTATTTGTGCGATTAATGTTTCAAACTCGCCACTAACTACGATGTTGAAATAATTTTAATGTGCTTTGCTAAGCGCTTAGTATCCTTTGTATATAAAATTGTTACCGCTACTCCTTCACTCTTCTAAATCAGGCCATTTTAGGAAATTTCTACCCGAATAATGAACGCTACAATACACTACTTAATGATTCCTGCCAAAATGATTTTAAGTTCAATTTGAATATTATGCACTCACATCATTACCTATCAAAAGGAAATATTTTTTATTATAGTGATATGCATATCACAACTTGTAAGTATTCGCAAAGGTGATAAAATATTGAAGTTGTAATTATTGTAAATATAAAATAAAATATCTAAGCTTAAAATTAGATTTAAAACACGTTCCGAATTTTATCTACCGATAGATTAAAATGTGTAATGTATGTATGAGTGTAATTGTGTCTTAAAAGACAGAAGTAAGATATAAAATTGTCTATGTACTTAAGTGTCAAGAGTGTTCGCTATTTTTAGATAATAAAATTATACCCTATTAATATTGAAGTACTCCCGTAATTGTTTTGAACATTTTGCTTTAGTCGATGTAAAATATTTTAGTATATTAGTCTGAGACGAAACGCCGGTTACCAATAAATATATGTATAACTTGTTGATTATTGAGAATATTAAGATGACTATATTTATGTAAAAAAACTGTTAAAATGTTCGATGTAAAATTTTCTTATTGCCGAAAAATATATTTTTTGCGTTGATTAACTTATTTTGAACTAAATAAACACTACTTTGTGTGACGCAGTCAAACTATTTACCTTTAAGTACATTGTTATTTATAAGCCAAGAGTAAATAGCTATTTCTACAGATTTTAGAAGTTGCAAAGCAGACGAAAGTGGTCATTTATAAAATGACTGAATGTTTACAGTGACTGCGTCATTACATTGCGATTTGTGCTCTCCATTGTTAAGTTTCTGCATACACTATGTTTATATTTACGTTTATTAAAATTTTAGATTAGGATTAATAAGTTGCTTTAGACAATATTGTCTTCCAAATTGATTTATCTAAATTAAGAATTGAAAACTGTGATGTTTATCTACTCGTATTTATTACTGGGCTTTGAAAATTTTATTTTATATGAAAAACCTGAAAAGATTACACATAATGAATACCAAGAATTTAAGCTACTTTTTAAAGAATTTATCTAAACGTTCCTCTAAGTTATAGATAGATCTCTATTAAATATTACGAACATAAAAAGTATACGCATATTGTTAATATTTTGTCTGATATAAACGTAATTCTGAAACGTTCCACTTTGTTGCACACTACTAGTACTTTTAAAAATCTAACTGACATTTAGATAAAGAATCGTTATTTTTAAAGTTTCCATTCAACAGTGGACTCGAACAATACAAGTTGCCATGCCATGATATATTATATTACATACTCGTACCAAACAAATGACAATCATAAGAAGCTATTTAATTTATCACTATTGTGTAAGAATAGAGACTAAATGTTGTCAATTTTATACTTTTGATACCTACCTATTAGTCGTTCAAAGGTCACCGATAGCCTGTCAAAGCAAAATAAATAACATTTAAATAGTGAGTTGTTTTTATTTCTTAAATCAATTTACAGTTACTACAAGCTGTAAGTCATATCTTAGAACAAAATAATAATATTTACATATTCATAAGCTGTTTGCACAAATATATGTGATGTAGTAGTTTGTGTACATTCTTCTATATTTGAACAAACCTAAAGAACATAGCTTACTGACACTTACATCCATGTGCTAAGATGTCGTTTCCTCTACAAAGCATACGGACCAACCCAACTCAACACAAGAAAATTCATACAAATTTAACTTTATCTCTGAATTCTACGAGCATGTCGCAAATCTCATAGGATTGATATTTGTTTCTAGTAGTTAAACGGAACTTAGATTTAAAATTTGTTCCGTGGGGTGCTCAGAATTTGACATAGGACCAAGTCAAGCAAACGACTAAGCAAATGGGTGTCAGAACTTAGCACTGAGCCAAATTGTTATAAAACCTGGAGGCTTATCGCAGTGCCAAAGAAGTCAATGTTTCAGTCCTCCTTGCAACACTTTAATGTTGAACAGTCCATTCTTCATCGCGCCATCTTGGATCGCTGGCGTGGCCGGCGGCGCGAGCGCAGACTCACGAAGCGTTTACGTTATGATTATGCTTTATTACCATTAATTTGTGACAAACGGAACCGCCCGCGAACGAAACGCGGTCTCAGTCATCCATATTGTTGCGGACTGAAATATAAATCAACATTGAACAGTCAATGAGGGTGCGGCGTAAGAGTCGCACGCA
This sequence comes from Argyresthia albistria, assembly GCA_963457715.1. Lineage (NCBI taxonomy): Eukaryota > Metazoa > Arthropoda > Insecta > Lepidoptera > Argyresthiidae > Argyresthia > Argyresthia albistria. The sequence continues at coordinate 6,847,599 of OY735268.1, read as the reverse complement.
CTTGATATTTATTCGGACTTTTTAGGCATACTAACTATCCACCTTAGTGCCACGACTCTGAACGTGCGATAACGCTAAACTCGAGTAAACTTGGAGAATTTGTTCTAGTTAGTGGCACTAAGAAGTGATTTTTTGATCCCCGCAGATAAACAGTCAGATTAGTTAGTTACCTACTTATTTTGATATTTCATGTAATTAGTTGTGAAATGTCAAATTCCCCAGATACGATAAACGGACAGATTAGCTGAAGATTAAAAATAATTAACTAATTAAAGTAGGTAGTAAAGTAAATGTAACCCATTAATGTCCCCACCGAGGGGCACAGGCCTTTACCCGGAACCGAGTAAGATTGAGCAATTCAACCACGCTGGCTCAGTGCGGTTTGGTGGAGGTTTTTTTACGACTACTACATACTACCAAGTAGTGATAGTAGCCAGGACCTACAGCTTAACGTGCCATCCGAAACACGGAGCATCCGATAATGTACTAAGGACAAATTAATTATCTCATCAATGCATGGTCAGCACCGGGATTCGAACCTGCATCTCCTGCGTGAGAAGCAAGGTGAAACCCACTAGACCACGGAGCTCACAGTTAAACAGTTACACAGTTAAAGTAGGTAGTAATTCTTCTAAAATAAAATAAATGTTTGCTCTAACTTTACTTAGAATTGGCTGGAATTGGATTTTTGCCGTTTTTATAGATAATGGGACGGAACCCTTCGTGCGCGAGTCCTACTCGCACTTGGCCGGTTTTATTTATATTTAGTAACAGGTTGTTTTTTCATTATCACTATCATCACTATCACTACATAGTATAAAACAAAGTCGCTTCCCTATGTATGCTTAGATCTTTAAAACTACGCAACGGATTTTAATGCAGTTTTTTAATAGATAGAGTGATTCAAAAGAAAAGTTTATATGTATAATTCATGCATAATATAGTGCACCATGCATTGCACCTGTGCCGGGGCCCTTCACTAGTTGATCATAAAATAGAGACTAAAAAAGTGGAGGTACTTTTTGAAAATATTCTTAAATTAGAAAATTCTCCATTTTGGTGAATTTTAGAATATTGCTTGAATACAAACGTACATCAAATACTCAAGAACAACGAATGTCTATCATTGAAATGCAACACTGCATCCTCAATGCGAGTGGGTTTATCTCGACGTCATTACGTAGATATCTGGTCTAGATCTGGTAAGTATATCATTGTGGACACAGGTCGAACAAGAACTGAATCTGTTCGCGTTTGGCGCAAGTCAGAGAAGCAGGCGTAAGAGCCATTTTGATAATATTATATCATATAATTATCTACTTTGCAAATGAACATGCTTTTTAATAATTATTTAAAATACCGCAGTACTTTTGACTAAACTGGAATAAAACCTGTATGGTACTTAGAAGACAGATGTTATTAAATTAGAGCATTTATCTAATCTCGGATTACTGCCGAAATACCTGTATCACACATTAAACTTATGACTTTAGTCATTATAAACGGGTACACCAAAGAGAAATGCATGCAACCAATCTAGGAATTAACAATAATTCAGTATCGCTATGTACCATAAAACTACCAAAAGATAGTGTGTTCGCAACCGCAACGGTGTATAAGTCGCGCCAGCCACCATCCGCCATGCCACAGCTGGGTGGGGCCGCTTGCGCAACGATGGCCCGGCGCGGCTCGTTAGCCGCGCGTGCGCACAGCGTTGCTACACATTATTTATTGCTTATTGAAAAACTGCAGCGGCTGGTGCGAAATTAGAATCGGCCACTCGTCACGCGGACAAAAGAAAATGTTCGGTAATTGTTTGGGCCGTAATTGGTTTGGTTGTCTTGGTTTGGTCGGGTTGGTTATTGGATCGGCTCTTTGGGCAATATGGGCGTATGTTGTGGAACTAAGTATTTTTAAAGTTTGCTGAGAAACATACTGGTAAGACTTATACGTTTCTTAGAAATGAAGATAATTTTCATTACCTGGTTACTTACAGGGTGACAGAGGCACAACGTTGCCCACAAGATTGGCCAAATACCATACTTCATTTACATGTATGTGGAGCTTTTCAGTCTATAAATATAGTCTCAAATCTAACTAAGGCTCAAAGTACGATGTGTGGGTTTACATGAGAATCGTGATTAAATACTTACCTAATTTTTTAAAGTTATGTTTAATTACGTGATTATGAGAGGAAAGACCGTGGCAACATACAAACGACATCCGACGTATGTGACCAATCCATCAAAAAGCCAAAGTCCAAGAGAGTTAATTAACGATAAGCAAGGTCGAACAGTAAGTAGAGCAAGTACAGTGTGAGTATTACTTCACTTTAAAATACATTTAAGGGGTAAGGAGGTTAATACAGTGTTACAACTTGGGTGGTAGAAGCACAGTGTCAAGTTACGTTACCTTCATAATGTTGGCCACAATATTACAGATAATAATGGCTTGGGCTATTACTTTCATACAGTTTCTTCAAGTTCTCATGCGACATCCCCATATTTATTGGTTATATTTTATATTATAGGATTCAAATAGATGTTTTTTTTTTTTTCATTTTACATAAAAAATGTATGATTTATATGTCACTGGCTTATCCGAACATGGAACAGGGCCTAATTATAATAATCCGTAAAATGTTATTTGAATGCCTCGAATGAAATAGGTAAATATTCACACATAAATACCAATGAAGATATAAATTACACGTAAAGCTAATACTTTTGAGGATGTACATTATATGAATTAATTGTGTAGGTATTTAACCACACGTCCCTTCTCTATGTCGTCTACAAACTCCGTGATGAAACCAGCACGAAGCACGCCCACCGCACATTTGTGACAAAAAATTGACACATTACGACACAAGTGTACAACATACTCAGCAAGACCTTGTCATGTCGACTAATCTCCGAAAAGCAGATTAGTTGCGTATCAACGTGTTGATAACATCTTTGCTTGATTTACAAGTCGACTGGTAGAGCACACCTAAGTTTTCGTCAACTCGTTTGGCAGGCGGGACTCCACCTTTGTTTTTAACACGCGTTTATTAGCTTGGGTTGTATGCATGAAACCAAATCACAAGCAGGAGCCTCTTCACCACCACCATATTCGTCCTTGGAGGACACAACGCTATCCTATTGTATGTAGTAATTGTTAAAAAAGTCACACTAACACTGACGCTACGTACCACATATGTCGGGTAGTCAAACTCACCTGCTTAGGAACGTGGCAGGCATCCGCCTCCCACTGCCACACACGTGTCACTGGCGACTAAGAAACTACCAAAAAGGATGCGTAGAAATTCCCGCTAAAGCTGAAGTTTTCAACGGAAAATGGTTTGGGTGATGTACCACATTCGTACGGCAGTGGTTAAGGGTTAAACATAGTTTGAAGCTAGTGATATGAAAGAACTGAATTAAAACTAAGGGTCACAACTGCGACTCTGCCACCCCGTGTGGGAAATAGGGTAAGCAGTACAATGATTGGCACCTTAAGGAAAATCTCATGTTTGAGGTTCAATATCTATGTAGTTAGCTATTGAAACTATCATGATGTTGTGTTTTCTACTACTATAGGGATCTAAGAACCTAATAAAACCTGATTTATCTTTCTAAAATCTAATTTTAATTCATCAATTCACAAAATAGTGAAAAATTACCCAAAAGTACATTCATTGGCCCCTTCAGCACAATGATTAGCCCTATAATAAGTATAAAGATTGGCATGCCAATCATTATACACGTGAGGTGCCAATGAATGTACTCCATTGAGTAATAGTGATGGGAAATAAAATAAAATACCTAGAACTTTATGAATTATATTCTTGAATGTTTGCACCCATATCTGAGGTAGGTAGAACCTGCTACCTACCTCAGATTTCGACTCATTCGAATGTGGGTACCTTATCTATCTATACCTATAATACCCTATATACCTACAAAATATTTTTGGTGAAAATACCCACCTCTAACCTTTCCAAACTTTTAATAAAATAAAATATAAAATGTGCACATCACTACTAGAAAAAAGCATAATCGTAAAAACTCAGTACATTGATTGGCCCCACTTAGAATACAATCATCAGCAGTGCCAATGGTCAAAAAGTACAATAATTAGCAGTGCCATCATTTGTTTACAGAGGGCTGATGACAGTTTTGAGTGCATACTTTTAAACAACTCATTCGTCGCAATTAATTTAGGTACTAAGTGCAATTAAAAATTCTGAAATAGTTTTAACAATTATTAGCCCCGGTGCCAATGAACTGCACCTTCATAGAAACTTAAAGTTACAATGATTGGCCCCAATTAAAACTGATTTTAGGCGTTGAAATACAATAACAAACTGCTTAATATAATAACTTGACTCATATAATAACAACAAAACCATTAACTCGCATCTAGACTTCCAAAATAACAAGTAAAAAGGCTTCAACACTCACCTGTTTCTTAACAAAATCGTAACGATTTCAACAATCCGCACCACACAGAGACATGTTGGGAAAGAACATTTTTTTACAGAGTTGCCAGTAGTTTCATCTAAAAACTACCAATTTGATGTTGTCACTTACGAAATGGTGGATTTAATAGAAATTTTTGTTTTACTTTTCTTATCTGGTAATTCTTAATAATTGTGTTCAAAGTCCAGAGTGCCAATCAATGGGGGGGTGCTGGAATTAGTACCCTTTACCCTATATGTAAATAAAATTTGAGAAATACACCAACAATTAGGGGACACTTAGCTCTTTTTCATAACTGTCTAGCAACTGTTCCGGAAGCCGGCCTCTTAAATTTAGAGCTTAGTAGCCTATATGACCCTTAAACTTAGGTCAATGCGAATCAACCGCTAGGTGGCCCCTGAAAGGAATTAAAGTGTACCCTCAAAGTTAGGGATTGTTGGTGAAATCGGGCATAAGGTTACCGAAGTATTGGTATAAATAAGTACCGGCACTTACTATTCTGTACTTTAGTGTCAGACACCTTTCTTCAATGGACTACATAATTTTAGTAATTTCGAGTACGATCGAATATCCTCATTTTCGCACCACATTCTGTGTGGACATCACATTATTTCGTTTAACACCTCGAAGACACGTAAAGATTCAACTAGCACGCATACAGGGGGTTAGGCGTGGTTCACACGGCATAGTCCTGCACGTTTTTTTGCAGTATACGTCTTAACGGATAAACAGTGGCCTAGGTTCACACGACGTATACTGCAAAAAAACGTGCAGGACTATGTCGTGTGAACCAAGGCCACTGTTTATCCGTTAAGACGTATACTGCAAAAAAACGTGCAGGACTATGCCGTGTGAATCCAGCCTTATTTGCTCTATATTGTGAACTTGTTTTAGGGTTCTACATAAAAAAGTGAAACATCGATCGCTCTGTTGATACTAATGTGTGTACCTACCATATATCGCTTGTGTTAGTTATTTAAAATTTTCTGATAATTTGTAAATATTTTATGAGTGAAATTATTATTATTTTTACTTTTACTTAGAAAAACAATCAAATTAATTCAAATTGTTGGGTAGAAAACACAAAATGTAGAACAGTAGTGTACTTTTGCACGGCTTTTACCTATTACTGAAATCCAAGCAAATACCGCTCGCAAATATTTTCATATTTAATGTAGCCCTGTATAAATGTCAAATGGCGGATACAACATTCGAGCCAAACTGAAGCGGAGCACGAGACAGACAATTAACGAAATCTTCGACCAGCCCGCGACGCAGGGTTACCACATGCCATACAAATAAATAAAAGTAAATGTAAGCAAATAAAACACCAGCCAAGTGCGAGTCAGATTCACGCTCGAAGGGTTCTTTACTATAAAAACGGCAAAAAAAACATGTTTGTTGTACGGGAACCCCTTTTACTATTTATTATAATCTGTTTTTTAACCGACTTCCCAAAGGAGGAGGTTTACAATTCGTCCGGATGTTTGTTTTTTTATTTTTTTTTATTTTTTATGTATGTGCCTCGATAGCGCCTAAACGGATAGACCGATTTGGAAAATTATTTTTTTGTTTGAAAGGGTTTACCTTCCCATTGGTCCCATTGACACCAGGTCAGGATCTGATGATGGGATCCTGGAGAAATCGAGGGAACTCTTCAAATATTATAGGCAGACCTATAGTGATTTTTGTGTTTTTCATAATAACTCGTGCAAATGCACATGGTAAGCATAATATTGTGATGCGGAACTGCTGATGAAGACCACATATGGCCACCAGATCTGCTCAATACTAGGTACAAATACAATGCGTGGCTGACGGGCAGGCAACGCATAGCCTAAACCGGTGGACCTAGAGCCATGAAACTTTGTACAGGGGTTCCTTAGTAGCGTGGGGTAGCACTGATATGAGATTTGACAAAATTAATTCCCCAAGGGGGGGGGGGATAGGGGGTTACAGTTTGTATTAAACTCAATCTAATCAAATAGGGTTTGTGGAAGTCGGTTTTTTCTAAAGTTTACTTTTTGTTTCAATTATTAGTATGTGTTGTTATAGCGGCAACAGAAATACATCATCTGTGAAAATTCAACTGTTTAGCTATCACGGTTCATGAGATACAGCCAGACAGACGGACAGACGGACAGACGGACAGACGGACAGACGGACAGACGGACAGACGGACAGACGGACAGACGGACAGACGGACAGACGGACAGACGGACAGACGGACAGACGGACAGACGGACAGACGGACAGATGGACAGACGGACAGACGGACAGACGGACAGACGGAAAGACGGACAGACGGACAGACGGACAGACGGAAAGACGGACAGACGGACAGACGGACAGACGGACAGACGGACAGACGGACAGACGGACAGACGGACAGACGGACAGACGGACAGACGGACAGACGGACAGACGGACAGCGGAGGCTTAGTAATAGGGTCCCGTTTAGCTCCCTTTGGGTACGGAACCCTCAAAAGTGTAGTTAGTAGTCAGCTAGGTAAGGTTGGGCATATTGTTTCGCTCGTATATTAATTAACATACGTATGCGAAATGAATAGATATGTAATTTGCCGATTATTATCACTGACATGAAGAATGGAACACCTTTTTGCCAAAAAGCCAGACCATTTGGGTAGGTATAATCAATATTAACAAAATATTTAGATAGATTTAAGACGCCATTGCCATTATAAATTAATCCCAGTCGTAGCACAATAACCTGAAAGTGAAATTGACATTGTCACCTCTCAATCATACACCGTAAGGATTAGAACAATAAGTGTCAGACGATACCGTTTGGCAATCTAGTATCAGGGTTTAGTACCTAGGATACACTTGACTGGTCTTAACGACTTTGATTGATGATGATGACATTTTAGCAAGTGAAAGTGATATTTTTATTATATTCAACTAATGAAATCGTTGGTATAAGAGACTTATTTCTAAATTTACATTTGCGATAAAAACTGCTCTACTTAACAATCTAGTTTTAACCTGAATTTGTATATTTAATCTCATTTTCGGATCTAATCTCTTATCTCATCCGTTGAATTACGATCGATTTTACACAAAAATGCCGAGTGGCGACCCTGCGCGCGAATTACCATCTTTGCTATGCGGTACCCGTGTACGAAGTCCCATTAAGGCTGCGCCACCCCATCTTTGAGACCATTACGCCAGCCAGCTTTGGTCAGGGCCTCATGCCTCGCGGAGATATTTTGATGAGGGCAAAGCGATAAATTAATTATAAAGTCAAGCGGGCCCTAATAAACTGGCAAACTTGCTTATCGGTATCGCGAGCTAGATATAGCCCTCGTAATGATCGCTCAGCCAATACAACATGTCTCTCTGACTGATACTAACGATACACTTGATTTTGGTTTCATCACATTAGGGTAAAATCCTTCCGTGTAATGTTTTGGTTTCCACATAAAACAGATGGTCCCCGGAGGCGAGACGGATGCGACTTAATCATAAGACTTCACTACTTTGTAGAAAACAAGGCGCTTACAACTCAATGGTGGGACGGGACTATTTCGATAAATAATAGTTTCTTAGCGCGCGCAATAACTCATGGAACGGTGCGGTCGTCGCCGCGAGCGATGTCGACGACTATAATTATCGAAATAAACGCGAACAAATTCCATTATCGCCTCAACATCGCCTCGGCATCGCTGTATGATGGACGTCGTTATGCATCATTTTGGTGCAGTTACCGCAAATCGAGAAACGTATCGGTTAAGTAGCTTCGAATATCGATAAGTTGTGCCAGCAGATAATTACAAGGTAGCGGGGAGATAGCCGTCTACACTATTGTGCATAATGTCGTCCAGTATTACTAAATTACAGTGCACGTCGCATGTACTGGAGGCTTTGAAACTGGTCCGTACCACGCTTTTAAGGTTCCTCTGTAAGTTCGTGTACCGAGTTTATACACATATGCATGGTATATCATCAACATTATATTTACCTACTGATGAGATGTTAATAAAAAAATTTCAATACAAACAGATATTAGATGATAGAGAATTTAACGAAAAATGCACGAAAATACATCGCTACATGTATAAAATCTACATAACTACCTGGGACCAATCCAGAAGTATCGCATAGTCACATAACTTATTCAACTCCCGCGCAGACTTGATGTAAAGTGGCGTCTAATTTTCCAACACTTTTTCGCAACGAATACGCTCCTTCCGTAAGTAGTCCTTCTTCAATGACCAGAATCGGGTGAAGCTCTTTTCTACGCATTGATTTAACTTACTTTTATGGAAATATAATTATCAAAGTTATTTTTATACACCGATCCGATGTAGACCGATCACCGTAAAATGGGGTAGGTAAGATATATCTAGGTATGTTTAGGGATGTTTCATAGAAGAGTATCCGAGGGATGGGTACGCTCGCACGTCTATTTTTGCTATTGTTAGTTTGGCCCACGTGTGTTTTAACGCGAGCGGATCGATTAAAAAGTTTCACTTCATCATTAGCCCGAATGTATTGAAGTTGAAACTAGTAGCACCTTCGAAATAATTTGACTCGTTATGACTTGATTTCAACTTAATGACGTGTATCGACAGATAATTTCGTATGCGTCTGCGCTTACTTCAATGTACCTCATTATTTTTCTCTTTTGTTTGCAAGTCACGGTTTTTGTAAACGTTTTCCGTTTCGTCTTTACATCGATGTGAATTGACGATACTGAGGTAAGAAATAATAATAATTTCAGTCAAAAGGCCGAGACAATGTTATAAAACATTATTTATTTACAAGCATCTATTTTGCGTCTGGCCCTATACTAATTCCTATGAACCAGAAATAGCGAGGTCACAAACAATAAGCATCCAAGACCCCGGGATCATTACTCCCGCCCGGGTTCAAACCAAAGGCAAGTCACTTGAGAGACCGACAGGCTCGAACGCTACGCCACAGAAATTGTATTTATCCCAATAGGCTTGTGGCCAAGATAATCCAATAAATCTAGGAACAAGTTTTAAGTTGAAGCATTATGTACAAAATGGAATATTATATTCAATGTTCTCGGAATTGTATATTTCCAGCAGTATATAAAGTCAATTTTGTGCAAAAAAGACAGAATTTCATGGCAATTTTACATGACGTCATTCTGTTGTTATTTCATAGAACTCAGGAACAAAAGTTCCGTTTTGACAGTTCATAAAAAAGTATCTATTTCGACTTGACAGGCCACAAGCCTATTGTTACATAACATACTATAACTTAGAGTCACGCCTTTTGTCATATGGGGTGGCAAAGGCATAATTGAGCCCACTTTTGGCTATTCATTTCAATACTCCATTTTGCGTGTCAGGGGGTTAGCACATATGTTGGGTATGAAGTTACATATTAAATTTTTCCAATAATCTACAAAATATCCGTACAAGTGATCTAGAAATATAATAAAATAACCTGATACTCATCATGTAATTTCAGATGCCACCTCCGTGCACAACCAACTTTGCGGAAAAAAAACTGCGCGCGCCGCAACAGATGCACGTTCGGAAATAATGAGCTCTGCAGAATTTGGAGATGCTCCAGATTCCGACCAAATTATCTCCGCAGGGTGGCGGTGTAAAAGTTTCCGCACATCACCGGCGGCGGGTCGAGAGCGGGGCGGTAGTAAATGTGGTCAAATGATACCGGTATGGACTCACGTTCGAACCGCCCGCCCCCCATTGGTGTCATAGATTTTCTTGTATTTGACACCCTCCCTGCTACTGCCACTATCATTATTATTTAAGTAACATTATAAAATGCCTGATGTAAATTCATGCAAATAAACATTACATTACTTTACCGAGCCCCCCGATGGTGTGCCGATGCCTTAAGTACAACTACAGTGTACTACCCACTTGTTTGATATTTGTGAGGCTCTAGGCATTTAAGGTTACACAAATACACATAAATATACACAAACATCTCGTAGAGAAGTAGCAACCCAATCCCTTAGTAGACGATTATTTTTCCAATCCCTCAAGAGAGAGTTCCCATTTTGAAATGTATTCTTATTTTGGTGTAATAATGAGATTTGTATTTCCAATCAGTAATACCCCGTCATTTTTCAAAATCACTCACTCTTGTCGTCACCTCATCACCTCGCCACACATTTATTTTGTTAACTGTACACTCGAAAGCTTTGCTCGGCGAAACCCAGCAGACGGGTACGGCCATGTTTAATTACAAGTTATTTCTCACGATATGAAGAGCAAATTCTTGATCTTATCAGTCGTCATCAGATAACGTACTCTTTATTTATTATTATATCTTACTTTGATTTGATGTATAAGAACTGGGAGAGATAGTGCGTGTAATGAATTCGCAAGCTTCCAACAGATCCATTGCAGGCGTCTCAACTAGATTGGAAAATGAGTTGGAAAATTTATAGAACAGTTCGTTAGATACCTCAGGAGCATGATTCTCGCGCATTCGATATACGATATCTACACCTATATCGAGTGATTTCGTATGGGAATCTGTCAATTTCGGTCTTGATATCCGTATATTGAAGGCGCGAGAATCGACGCGCTGAATTCAACAAAGACGATTTCAAAGTTTCAAACATAGAATCAAACAGACCCTTCACGTAAAAGACATCAACGGGCTCACTCTTCCTAATTTTTTTTTTAGGGTTCCGTACCCGAAGGGTGCCAAACGGGACCCTATTACTGAGACTTCGCTGTCCGTCTGTCCGTCCGTCCGTCCGTCCGTCCGTCCGTCCGTCCGTCCGTCTGTCACCGGGTCCGCCTGCACGAACCGTAATAGCTAGAAAGCTGAAATTTTCACAGAATGTGTATATCTGTTGCCGCACCAACCACAAATACTGAAATACGAGAGATATTACAAATTGAAAGTGGTCTCGGTACAAGATACGTCTTCACAACACGCTTGAAAAGTTTATACCAAGGCCATTTTGTTTTGGTAGGTAAGCCTTCTTTTAATGAAACTAAATTTAAATGATATGGCAATGTCGTCCCCGGACTTCTACAAAGACTTTAAATATTAATTGATGAATTACGACGTCTCTATTTATTATGTAGAACTTTTAGAAAATAATTATAAAATTAATAGTTTTTAATTACTTTTGTTTTCATACAAATCTCAGAGCACAGAAATTATTTTTTTCCTTTTGGCCACTTCAAGTTTGGCTGCCAGTGATGTTTTAATTAAATACTCTTTGGTGCGTTGAAATGATGTTTTGCAGTCTGCATGACATTGACTTAATGAGTGAGTGAACCTCATTGTACGGAAATTGTAGATGGGTGTCTCACGTTTTCCAGTAGGAGTAGGTTGTAGACAGTGCTGCTTACGGCGGCGTTTAGTAGGTACTAAAGGCCCTAAAAGCGCGGCAAGCTTTGAATCAATTCAAATGTTATTTTTCAACTAGCTACAAAGTTATTCTGACATAAGATGATAATTTGAACAAAACTTTTTGGGTATTTCATGAAAAATACAGTTACAGATCACACATATACAGGGTGGAACAAACGAATGGGCCCTGGAGGGAAAGTACCTTAAAATCTCAAGATATCCGTCCGTCCGTCTGTCTGTCACCAGGCCGTATCTCATGAACCGTGGTAGCTAGACAGTTGATATTTTCACAGATGACGTATTTCTGTTCCCGCTATAACAACAAATACTAAAAACAAAATAAATTTAATATAAAGGGGGCTCCCATACAATTAACGTGTTTTTTTGCGGTTTTTTTAACCGACTTCCCAAAGGAGGAGGTTTACAATTCGTCCGGATGTTTGTTTTTTTTTTATTTATTTTTTTATGTATGTGCCTCGATAGCGCCTAAACGGATGGACCGATTTGGAAAATTAGACCGATTAGACCTATAGTGATTTTTGTGTTTTTCATAATAACTCGTGCAAATGCACATGGTAAGCATAATATTGTGATGCGGAACTGCTGATGAAGACCACATATGGCCACCAGATCTGCTCAATACTAGGTACAAATACAATGCGTGGCTGACGGGCAGGCAACGCATAGCCTAAACCGATGGACCTAGAGCCATGAAACTTTGTACAGGGGTTCCTTAGTAGCGTGGGGTAGCACTGATATGGGATTTGACAAAATTAATTCCCCTGGGGGGGGGGGATAAGGGGTTACAGTTTGTATTAAACTCAATCTAATCAAATAGGGTTTGTGGAAGTCGGTTTTTTCTAAAGTTTACTTTTTGTTCCAATTATATAGATAATGGTACGGAACCCTTCGTGCGCGAGTCTGACTCGCACTTGGCCGGTTTTATCTTATATATTTTTTTTTTCAAAACATCTATTTTCTTTAAATTATGCAAAAAACGTTGTTAGTGGACATTTGGTAAGTATGAAGTAAAATGTATAATATTTTTTCATAAACTATTAAACCAACCTTTTACTCTTAGCTATTACTCTTCATCACATCTTTATCGATCAGTCTCCAAGTATCCGTCATAGTCACTAATAGGCCAATACAGGCTATCTGCAACTTGTGTAGTTATACAGCGTTCTGTCGCCGAGGGCTGATTTCACTCTCTATAGCATCCCGTTTTTAGCCGTTTAGGCTTTTTCTACTCTGATACAGTTTTCATTGGAACACGGGAACTGGTTTCACTGATTGACGGTGCGCGCGGTCGGATGTCAGTTGCTGTGGAGGAGGCACTTTGTAACATAATTGCTATAATGGCCATTCTCATATGGGGTGGCAGTTGCAGGTTCGAATCCGATGTACCAATGACATAAGTAATAAGTACATACATATACAGAGGTTCTAGCCATGATATAGCCGTTCTAGCTGTACTTTCTATATTAGAATTATTTGACATTTTAAAATTAGATTTCATAATTTCATAATTTCTTTATTGCACACAAACAGTTACATAGGACAGTAAAAAACATAGAAAACGTGTACAAAGGCGAGCTTATCTCTAATAAGAGCTCTCTTCCAGCAAACCAAATAGGGATGAGACAGGTGGATTGCTGAGAAGGAGTAGACCCATTATTTTTTTAATTTAATGTCTGTGTAATCCACAATGAAATAGCATTGTATTATTTGAATGATTATTATTATTAGCTTTTGTAATATGTAATTAAATATAATGTTTGTGTCGCTCTGGTTAGCTGTAATGGCACAAATACTTTTTGACAATAAATAAAACCTCGTCCATAGATGCGGCGAGAGGCTATCACCCTGTCACGTAAAAGCTAACGCACGTCATTTCGTGGGTACAACCGTGCCTTTGGCAGCCCATATGGAAAAAAGCGTACCGCTATAACGTCTCTGGCCTTAGATTTACACAACAGAGAGAGAGAGAGAGAGAGAGAGAGAGAGAGAGAGAGAGAGGCTGTCAAAGGATGTAAAACAGTTTTCACTTCATAGTAAGAAGTTGGTACTTGTTTGTAGGAGGAGCTCAATTAAGAGTAAAGCATTAACCGCGCCGCCTCACTGTCATGCGTTGAAGGGACTGATGCCACGACTTTCTCGGAACGGTAACACGAGTTTTTCTCTTATAAAAAAAAACTCGTCGAACAAAACAGGTACGGCGTAAAAACGAGAGCAAAGACGTACCTTTAAGCCTTTAAGTCCGCATGCTGGTAAGATAACTTAAAATTTTGAGAGGCACTTAAAATCAGCGTGACTCCCGCTCGGAAAAAAATTGCGTTATTTTGTTTTTAATGACAACAACAACAGCGATACGTCTTTTCCCATAAGGGGTGGCAGAGGCATGACTGTGCCCATTTTTACCCAATGATTCAATACTCCATTTTTTGTGACAGGGCGCTAACCCATCGCCAGGTCCAGGTTTCCTCACGATGTTTTCCATCACCGTTAGAACGTCCATATAACGTACTTAAGATAAATGACCTCATTGGTACATAGTCAGCACCGGGATTCGAACCTGCATCTTCTGCGTGAGAGGCAAGCATGAAACCCACTAGACCACGGAGCTCTGTCTCTGTTTTTGTTTTTGAGCGTCACTTTGTTTGACCAGCAGTCTACGCATTCGGTGATTTGACCCGCGGCATTGAGGGCAACAGGCGATCATTATTATTGATTTTATTTAAATTGCTCTAAACGCGCCTTAAGTAATTGCCTTATAGATTGATTTTATAATGCGATTATTGACTGCTATTATTAAGAAGTGGAATTCCAATGAGCCAGGCACGAATCTGGGAGATTTGTCTAGCACTTGACATTTTGTGGTTTAGCTTTAAACTGTGTCAGTTCTATATTTGTTTACAACATAAGTTATTATTGTAGTCATATTAACGCAATAATATAGCTATCATGGAGGCATGGAAGGATGGAAATTATATTCTGAAATTACAGTTAATAGACTAAAATATCTACTTCAACGTTTAGTGAAAGATGGAGAACCAATTATCACATAAAAGCATGTACATTTTTACAGCATATTAATTGCTTCTGGTCCCATACTTGGATGCCCTTTGTTATAGGAAACAGAACGTCACACAAGTATCAACATCCAAGATCTTCTATATTCTTTTCCACCCCATCCAGGATTCGAACCCGGTACCTACTCTCGCTTGGGAGGAAGCCTCAAGTAGCAGTTCCACAGAGGTCATCATCATCCTAGTACTTTTTCATCTTACTTGTTTATCATCATCATCAGCCATCATTGACCCGAGGTTAGTGATTGACTAAATATCTTTTGCGAAAATGAATTTATTCGAATCGATGTCATTAAAGTTCTTCCCTTTAGCAACTGTAGCAACGGCTAAAAAATAAAGCTAAAGGTTGCTTACCACTTGCCCAGCTACCATCCACCAATCGTAAAAACTGGTAAGTAAAAGCTGGCCAAGTGCGAGTCAGACTCGTACACGAAGAGTTCCGTAACACGATTAAGCAGAAATAATGGTACAACTAACTATAATGGTAAACTAATAGTGGTACACAATCTGTGATTTTTATGGTATGTTCCCGTGCGTTTGGCACAAGAATCGTGAGGATTGGGATTGAATCGTTTAACTCCGGTGTCCAAAAACACGAACCTAAAAGTATGTTATTTTTTTCGTTTTACTTGTAAAAAATACTTTTAAAATTAAAAATTATTTCTAACAAAGATGACCAATTGACCATTGTCCGTTCTGAAGTATTGTGAGAATTTAAACGGCCAACCTGTAGAGGCAAGCAAGAGGCTTTGCAAGGCTTATACTCAGCAGTGGGCTATCTGTTACTTTAAGAATGATATCCATAAGCGCCCATCAGCTACGGAACCTTAAAAAATCGACGTTCATAAGAAAAAACAATTTAACACGTACAC
Source organism: Argyresthia albistria (assembly GCA_963457715.1). Classification (NCBI taxonomy): domain Eukaryota; kingdom Metazoa; phylum Arthropoda; class Insecta; order Lepidoptera; family Argyresthiidae; genus Argyresthia; species Argyresthia albistria. Next base: position 6,831,834 of record OY735268.1, on the reverse strand, counting down.
ATACCTCGCATTGCTTCTAGCAATCGAAATCAGAATTCAAACATTAGCAGCGCGCCTCCCGCTGAGGGGCAGGTAGGCTTTGGAAAAATCGTAGATATCCACAGAATGCCTGCAGCAGAGGTATCTGTGCCGCGATCTGGGGCTCTCGAGAATACCGATACGTTTCAATAGTTATCCGTAAGACCTCATAAATAAACAATTGTATCGGGCGGGAGTAGCAAAATACCTTCTTAGGATTGGATTCGAGATCTTATGACAGTCGTGATAGTAGTCTTGATTTTGTAGTGATGCTACAGTTGACTATTCTATGCAATGTTAATATATGAAATCTAGCCACAGGAACAATGTGATTCGGATTGTGAACTCCATTAAAGGTAGTTTTTTTTTTGCATTTGCATTAAATTTAACTGAACCATTATTGTCTTAATTTCGAAATCGATAGAAACAATATTCTTAGATATCCGTGAATCAGAGCATGATTACTGTCAAGTCATGTGTACTTTTAAGTTATCAATCATAAAAGCTCATTTAGTATTCCATAATAGGCACGTATCACAATGGCGTAAAACTAACCTCCAATCAAATTCATATATATCTGCCATACTTCTTGGCCTTTTGAATAAATATCCTGCATGCCTGAATATTAATAGATATATAATTGCTTTTTTTCGACTAATGTTATAGTGCTATCCGGTAATAAAAATACCGTAGTAAAGCCTTGTTTAATTGATATTAACACCACTTGTACATGCTATATACAACATTTCTTCACACCTGTATATACAGGTTGTAGAAATATCTACAAGACATGGTACTAGACCTTAAAAAAAATGTACCAATTTTTATGTTATCAACAAAATTGCTAAAAATATCTATCATGTCGCGCTGCACCATCAGGTGCCGTGCTCAAGATTTTATTTTTCAACACATCTGCTTGTAAAGTGACCCTTATAACGTTGGTTTTAGAATCATAATGCTGCCTAATAAACACACATGCGGTAATTATATTACAGCACTAGTGTGGTATAGGATATAGTTTTTTGACAAGTAATGACAGCAAAGAGTTTTTATGCTGGAAAAATATTACTTTAATTGTCTTTAATTATTAATTAATACATGTTATTATCAAAAATAAGATGACAAAACATTTATTCTCATCAAAAACCATTTACTATGGTGAAGTTTAATATTTGGCTGTTTGGTTGGCTTTTGCATTGCAGTCAGAGGCAACGAGCGAAAACAAAAAAAGCGCGCGCCATTTTCATTCGAGCGAACAAATAAAACTTTTCATTTGTTGTTTTTATTGCAAAAATGTCGAGTACCGATGAAGATATAGATTTTTCCTGTGTTGAAAAACGTCGTACGAAACTCGTCAGCAATTTGTAATATCATACTCGGTTCTTTACTGCTCTCGCCTTCGGCTCGAGCTGGTAATCCAGCCTTGTATGTTATGAGTACTATTAAGTTGGCATATGGAGCGATTTGTGAGGTGAGACTGATAACCTTAAATCCGACAGCTCTTGCACGGTGGCCATAGATTTTCAAACACACAATTTTAATTACTTGCTTAGTTCGGTTGTTCATTTTGGCTCATTTTTCGACAATCAATTCAATTCGTTAATTTGTTGGTTTATCAGAAGAATTTCACAAAATACTTATGATAGGTACCTGTGAAATATCAAATAAACCTATCTATCTGTTTTAATGTGGTTTGAAACATCACCCTTAAAAATATTTTTTAGAATACAATTTATTAGTAAAAATAGACATAAAAAATATCATTTAGCATCCCGTTACTCATTCGTGTATGTTTATGATACTAACACAACACCTTCTGAGAAACCTTGTACACTATCACTTAATCTCAAACCTTTGTGATATATACCCTTAGAATATGTAACATAAAATCACAATTATAAGTAGGTAATTCATAACGTAGATACATATAGGTAGCTTAAAAATACTGTATAGTTTAAGTGACGCCTAGAGTTGTTTAAACTCTACGTACAAATGCCGACTCCGACAACAACAAGTGGGACCAACACATTCAAAATATTCAGCAGGGTATCAACAGCACAATTAATAAGACAACTTCTGCAATACCGAGCGAAGTATTTTTTGGGTATCGGTTAAGAATGGATTGTGATAAAGTTGTCGAGAGTGACCAGCAGGCTGTTGATGTTACGGCCTTGAGAAAGAATGTTGACGCCCAAATCAAGGTAAATGCTGAAAGACAAAAACTGGCCTTCGATTCCAAAAGGAAGGATGCACCCGCATACGGAGTTGGTGACTTGGTGGTGTTAAGGATTCCTAGTCAGTCCAATGATGGACAGAGCACAAAACTTTTGCCCTTGTTTAAAGGACCATTTCAGATTACTGAGGTACTCGGTCATGATAGATACAAAGTTGCTGACATGAGAGGATCTGAAAGGAGCTCGCGGCGCTATGACGGAATTGCCTGTGTAGAGAATATGAAGCCTTGGATCCGAATCAACAATAACGACTTGTAAGATAGCGCTTGCCTGCCCTGGGTCCGGATGTTGTCGAATAATGATGAGGTATGATCACTTGTTGTTATTATTTTGTTACAGGTTGAATTGGCAACTATGTATTTGTGATATTGAGTTCAGACCTAATGCTGGAATATACTGTTACCATTAGCATATTTCTTGTTTACAGTGATATGTGACTTTTGTGAGGAGGTAGTCTAATACATTCCGCTTCGAACAAACAATGTGCTGAGTTTATAAAGTACAGTATGTAAAAGAAAACAATGTTGCTGAGGGCACATGGCGGGGCATGACAGGGTTGTTTGGCCGCAGGCATCAACTAGCCCAAACCATGAAGCTACGAGCGAGTTAGCCGATAAAGCAATAACGAGCTCAATGGTCTTACTTAAACATACTGTATATTATGAGTTCACGCAATGTTTGCGAAATTAATCAGCGTGTCATATCCAGTGTGCTTCGAGTAAAAAGCTCAGGACGATATGATGACACTGATTAACATAGCGGTATAGAAATATGATATCTCAACTAAAGCCTTTTACTTTTTGTTCTCAGCTCATGTACCAGACCACAACGACATCCGAGGACGAATGCGTGCGCAGGACGGCCGGATGTTGTCGCTATCTAGTAGGGTCGGAACGTAGCCGCTATCACAGACAACACTATGGACGATAACGTTGATATTCAATATTTTAAGTGGCAACACTGGTCTTTTACCGTGAGCGCGAACCCGGCTAATACAGGCGCGTAACCTACGAGCCAATCAGAAGCGCGGAGGCCATGGTACTGTTGAATTGACAGAGGCGCCAGCCAATCCGAGTGTCGTTAAAATACGAACACGACCGAACTTTACCGAGAAGGCACGAGTGTCAATTCAACAGTGCCGGGCCATTTTTATTTTTCACTTCACTTTTTCCTGCTGAGCTTAGGTGGACGGTCGCTTCTGGTTTAACCGTAGATTCCGCTCATTTCTTTTTGGCGCGTTTTGTACATTTTGTATAGCAGTGTAGATAATTCTTTATTATAAGTAATCGTTAAAATAATTAAGTAGAGGATAATTTGTATAATGAGTAATCGGATTAAGAGTTAGAATTAGGTTAAATCTCTGAAGTGTAAATGTTAATAGATATTGAGTTAATTCCGTAGTCCTTTGTTCTTTCTTATACAAATTATATTATTATGACTATCCTATAAGGGTTCCTTTTTTTTCCTTTTAAGGATCGGAACCCTAAAAATACCAAATTTTCAATTCTTTAGTTAAATCACCCGATTAAATATACTGTAGGTAACTATTTTCTAGGCCCGAGTGACCAAGCAACATCACAGAGCGACATTCCGGCCACCAGGCAGTATCTTTGAATAATGCGCCGTCGTGCGATGTTACGCAGCCTCAAAGATCGGTAATACATCATACCAATGTATTATACATCATATCTATGTTTTATTCATGTGTCGACCAGTGATTTTCATGTCGTAACCCTATCTGGTACGGGTAGGGTTTTTGCTAAGGGCCCTGTATACGCTATTTGTGAATATCGGGCTAATATCGTAAACGTTGGGTGCTGATTTATTCGTGTTGCTTGGTGTATGAAGTAAGTGAGATATTTCGATCGTAGTTTGCTGCTGCCACAGAGCTATTCCAAATGTAAGCCTGTACGCCAGATGCTCAATAGTAATTTAAATGCACACGCATAATAACTCAATCCAGACCCCAACCCACAGAGGAATCTAACTCAATTATTCACGAATTCACGAAAAATCTTCGACAGATTTTGTCAAATTTATGTATTGTTTCTAGAAAGCACTTACTGCCTGCGAACCCATCACTTTTCGTTTTGATAGTAAATTAGTGAGCCATAATTTTAAGCCGTGAAAAACAGTAAACCTAGTGGCTTTAAAAACTGTTTTGAGATGAAGTAGTGAATTTGGTCCTGAGTGGGTCCATTGCACAACATCGGGCGCGACAAGCCACGACTGCCGCAGCACGCGAGTGACATGTATCTCTTAATTTAATTGTTATCGCCCACGAGAATCAGATGTAATTATTTATTCTAATCTCGGCAAGATACAGGATGAAACTGTTGCTAAGCGGACATCGAGAGAGTTCACGATCATAAAAGTAGAGGAACGAAAGGAGTGCTCCGCAATCCACTTGTCTCATCCTTACTTGGTTTGCTGGAAGGGATCTCTTAGATAAAAGCTCGCCTTTGTACACTCTTTTATGTTTTTTTATTGTCCTGTATAACTGTTTTGTGTGCAATAAAGAAATTATGACATTATTATGAGTGTTGACAAATTATTTGCCATTATAATGTTCTTTTTGCTGCTTATCTGAGTCTCTAAAATGTTTTTGCGCTTAACATGCCAAGAAGGGCGCAAAAACAGCGCCAATATCCAGAGATTACCAGTCGCACGTAAAGCTTGCTTACGAAAACGTTTCAGAACTCCCAACAAAGTAGCAACATTACTTCAACAATACCACACAAAACTCAAGCACCCTGTACTCTACATTCCATCCATCTCTCCTATCGCCCATCCATTCAGAATGTGGCTCGTGCATTGTAATACGGACAACTAAACTAGATACTTCGCGCCGTGACGTCATAACGGCGCTCTAAGGTTTTTGCATTCCAGTGAAGTGTCTAGTTAACTCGTCCGGGTTATATTTCATTACACGCACATGCGCCAAGCGTCGGTCGTCGTGACTTCAACGAAGAATCCTATGCTACCTTATCTTAGCTGCTTAGCAAGCAATATTCGCCCTTTATTTAGGTCGGTATAAGGTTGAGTGTGGTGCCTAGTTGGTACCCGAGCACACTTTTGCAGTCAGATAGAGCATCAATCATTCTAATGAGGCTGCTGGTTGGCCGAAATCGTCGCCCGAGGACTCATGTCAGATCAGATTGAGGTACCCATATGTATGATTATAGTCTCTAGGACACACGAAATAAGCATGGTTAAGAGTTAAACATTGGTAACGATGATGATATGATGAGCGTTGATAGTCAGATGATGTTCGGAGTGAAATCGGGGATTGATGACGTAGTTTTTTTTGTGAAAGTTAATGATATTTGTTTGAGGTTGTGGTATAATTAAATATTTTGTAGCAATTAACCAATGAGATAAGATAAATCTAGCTAATCGTCTAAAAGCTACTATGTATATGTATAACTATAGGGATGAATTGAAAAAAAAAATATGAATAAAAATAAGACTTCATTAATGTATGACAGATAATTTTACTGCCATGACTGGGCACTGAATATATGCGAATTAGCAAATTACAATAAATAATATTTTTAGATTAATCACTGTAAATTAATTATAATTGGCTGTAATCGCCGGATGTAAGTACAAGTTATGCAGACAAGTGTTTTAATTTTAATTCGCTATTTTGAGGCTGTACACTACAAATTAATATATCGGGTAGCGAATTTTTAAAGGATTGACTTGTAATTATTGGGGGAATGTATAACGTATCGTGCACGTTTTAGAAAGTTTATTAGTATCAATAAGAAAACTTGTAAGTTCAGTTTATTTTTGGTATTTAGGTAGCTTGCTCTAAGTCAACAATGTTTTTGATAATTAGGTATAGAATTAGCACGTGTGGTCCGCCAGACCATCAATTTTCAGTAAATAAACCATAAAACGCAATTCACAGCCCAAGTACGGGCTATCATACTATATATTAAACCATAAACTAAGTAAAGTAAGTAAGTATTCAAGTACTTCAATCATATTATACATACTCTACCCCCTTTCATCTCGTAATATTGACTAACAAATTGGATTATTAACGAAGCTTCTTATTTACACCTTCAATAATAGTAAAGTAAGTGGTTTATTTTATAGACCCTACGGTATATTTTTACAGTGATGTATAGTTCATTAGATACACTGTTGTAGATGGATGGTCGGCACGTGTCTTTTACAGCAGCGTTGTGCCATCGTTGGCCAATCAGCTGAGATTGTTTGCGATCTCGTGATAGAGCCATCATGTGAAATAGTTCGAGCCTGTGTCGTACAAACTGCTGGTAAAAGTCAACAAGATAATTGGTCTAATTTAGCCCATATTTGGTACTGTATGTTCCCTTTTTGATTGTCAGAGCTCTTTATCGTGTTTTCTTACATTTTTATTTGTATTACTTCCTGATCGCTAACTCTCAACCCAACAAGTATTTGATCGCCGATTTCAACAACTGAATTATTGTAATTGAAATAAATTTATACGCAGGATGACATAGTGGTTTAAAAACAGGTAATTAAGATTTTCCTTTTTGTTTTGGATATGGCTCAATCTTACTCATATATATCCGGTAAAGGCTTATCCCTCTCGGTGAGGATATAATAGGCTAAAATTAGATTTTTATTTCATTTATGGCGTTATGGTTTCTATCGTAGTTACTGGGGGTGGTTACTAACGCCTGGTGCATAGTGTGTATTCGTTCGGTTTATTAAACCATAGGCATAATTAAGACTCCCGTTCATGAGGCTCGTAAATGTCAAATCTTTCATATGATAATATGCTCGGCCATGAAAGTTGAATTCTTGGCGCACGCGCTCACCGCAACACTTTCATTCACCGACGAACATTGTGACGAACGACCGATCTATGACATCTCATTATTCTATGATTTATACCAGCATCATACAGTCAGCGAGCTGCGTAATCACCCTGTGTGATTAACTAAACAGAAGGAAGGACATTCTGCTTCGGTAGAAACACTAATACAATCTGGTTTTGGTTAAGAGTTAGAGTTCATTGTTTATATCTAGGTTTAGGACTCCTACCTATCCCCTCCCACCTACCTTTTTTTTTACAAAGAATATATAAATTTTATAAATAAATCACTCAATCAATCGAATCAATTATTATCACATTTTACTAAATTAAAAATCCAAAATAATGACAGGTATATTAGGTAAGGTACACCTGAAAAGGGTATCGGTAGTATGTATTCCTTATCAAATATCTCAGAATGCTCAGATTTTTCGAATTGTATCGATCTATTAATGTAAATCGAATAACAAAAGAACAGTATAAATATAAAAAATACGACCATCTTAAATTAACTACATTAAGCGTTTGCACATAAAGTAAATTACATTTTAAGTTTTATAGAGAAGTAAATTTAAGCCGTTTAATGAACTGCCTGATTAACGATATCATCCAAGCATCCGAGTTGAATAGCCCATTACAATACTCAGTGTAATTATTACATGCTACAACTATTTGCTGGTTCGCTTCTGTTCTAATCGCTGCTAATATTTTCTTGTCACGGGCCCTCCTTTGTATTTATTTACGAAGGCCGCTTAAGTTTATTAAATGTTAAACAGAGGAAATTAATAATCTCTGCAATTACTTCTCATACCGGGCTGTGCCTGCGCAGTTTTGACCAAGATGGCCGTGACATGGATTTTGAGAAATGAGTTCTGCTGTTAGATTTTAAAGTTTTCCTGGTTCATTGACACAAAATACAATCACAAAGATTGCTATTACAGAGGTAAGAAATCTATGTCATCATTATCACTTGCTCAATGTGTTTAGGGTGCCCTACTTGTAGGATGCTAAACGGGACCCTATCACTGCCCTTCGCTGTCCATACGTCTATCCATTAGTCTGTGTCGTCCACTTAAAATTATATCGGTACAAGATTAAAAAAGATAACATAACACATTTCATAGCGTCACGCCATTTCCTATACGGTGTGGCAGAGGCGCCACTGCCTACTTTCAGCCAGTGAATCAATAAATAAAAAACCCTATAAAAAACAATTTCTACCATCTCCAGCATTAACGATGCCATGATTCACACCAAGACGAGCGCCAATCTATAAGCATTAACATCTCAATTTATATCAGATGGATCATGTGCTGACGTTTTATCACAGACATGATTAGCACTCGCCCAGGCGCAGGCGATCACTCATCAATCTTAGAGGTTATAAGCTTTCAGTAATCAAATCGTTAGTATTGGCAGTAAATAGCTCATTAAAGTGCGGTTAACGTGGTTGTGCTTTTTCTGATGACTCATCTTTTTGATCGGAGTTTTTAATATATTATTATGCCTGACATTGCTTTTATATAGGGTAACGATCGTTGAATATCCTTATTTACTAGTGGCTCTGTGAGCTGTAGACCTCGCGAGTATGTCGGTGGGAAAGCTGAACTGCTAACACACATAAAAAAAATAACCCAAATAATTTTCTTTCAATAACACATGCAAACTTATGAATGTACCTGGTTACGTACATGCAGTATGAAAGTAGCCGCACCAATAACTTTGTAAACTACATTTCGCGATCTTTTATACAACCTATTGACTTTTTACTAAAATTATATAATCTGTTTCACTCTCATAGTCTTTACAAATCCAACGACACCTCATTTGTTAATATCCATCGAGCCGTTTGGGTTGTAGCGATTTTTTTACATTTTAAAACCCCATATCTCCGCCATTTTGAAAAAAATCAAAAAACTGGCTCGAGGAAAAAATTCTATTTATTTTTTCAACCTGCTCACAAAATTTCACGAGAATCGGTTCATAAATGCGACCTGTAGAGGAGAACAACCGGACATACAAAAGCATTTTTGCCCAAACCTGAAACGGAGACGCTTCGCTCGCTCATCTGTTTCACTCTCATGGTCTTTACGAATCCAACGACACCTCATTTGTTAATATCCATCGAGCCGTTTGGGTTGTAGCGATTTTTTTACATTTTAAAACCCCATATCTCCGCCATTTTGAAAAAAATCAAAAAACTGGCTCGAGTAAAAAATTCTATTTATTTTTCCAACCTGCTCACAAAATTTCACGAGAATCGGTTCATAAATGCGACCTGTAGAGGAGAACAACCGGACATACGAAAGCATTTTTGCCCAAACCTGAAACGGAGACGCTTCGCTCGCTCGGTCAAAAAGTATAAGAATAATGCGAATGCCGTTGTAGACTTTAAATACTACCACATAAGTGCTCATTAAAAGTTTATTCCAAGTTCATCAATGTAATGATAGTTTAATTCAGTGTGGCTGACTACATTCTACTAATTGTTATACAAAAATGATTGAACTTGGGTAACAGAACAGATGATTTACTAGCAGTGAGTGTAGCTGAGACTGGAAGGAATACTACACCGCTATTAAGCGCACCACAAAAACCGGCGATAATTTAAGAATTGCAGCAAAAACGCTGCGTAATATCCACCCACATTTCTCATTCTGCTTCCGAGTCGTCAAGGATTACACCCGGTTACTGAAAATTACCTTTAATGATGTCAAAAGGCACATAATATCGTCCTTAAATGGTGTTTGCAGTTCATTAATGTCGCCCCCTGATGTCTTACTGGTTGCCACCAATTCGTTTGTAATCTCCTAGCTACCTTTATCGCAATATTGTTAAGAGCTGTATCAGGTTGAATTTCCGAGAGGTTAATGTGGTAGATGCGAGTTGTCGTGTCAGTGACATCGACATCTGTGCAGACTCAAGATGACATGAAGCCGGGGAGAATATGTAAAACATCCGAGGCGATCTGTGTGCGATAAAGATTTACGGTCAAGAGACTCAATTAGGTGCCTTAAAATGAATAAGTTATTATTTTATCTGTACTTTTTCCAACCTTAAGCTATAAACCCAGTATTATAAATTGATCTCAGTATAGATGAAGTCAAACTCATGTAGCATCAGAAACAACATGCCTCAGCCCTGTTGTTTCGACCCTATTCCTAGAAAACAAAGGTGCATAATATTGCGAGATGTTGTTACTCCAAAGATCTCGTGCAAGCTAATAAATAGAGCCAGTCATCCCGCAACATCTCAATGGACCGGCCTGAATGAACAAACGATATTGAGCCGGAGATAATTACAAAAACTAAAACTTACACGGGCCGCCGCCGATGCCGCTCGTTGTCCATTACCCTACCTTGTAATTAAATGGTATCACTCCAATACTGTGGCGTGGCTGCCTCTTGCGAAAGCTGTCCAGCATCTAGGGACCACATCATAACCTCACGCATCAACAACGTAGTAACTCCAATCTATGCTACAGCAAAACATACCTTCACAGAATTACTTTACCGCAGGATTACATTTATCATCGATCGCACTTTAGCTCTCTGGGGGAGGAACCCGAATTCGATTTTCAAATCTTGATTAGGCGTAACGAGTTCTGTAGGTAACACTGTAAAAGGTGCTCTAGAATTATTGATTAGAGTTGGTTTTCTTGTGTGTCTGATTGACAGATATGACGTTTGGTGGTCTATATTTGGTGTTGGGATCAGGATGCTGCAACTCCGGACACGGTTCTAATTACCGCCAGCACTCAATATTGCAAAATGTGCGAAGCCAAGCTCTATAGCAGAACCTCCGGGCTATTGTTATACAAAACACATTTAAAACGGCCTCCAATAATGACCTGGGTGTGCCAGCGCTACCGATATTGAGTTATGTGCAGAACAATAAACAATTTATTAGGTATTTATCTTCACGATCATCGCAAATTTCGATTAATCGATATTATGAAACGCTATTGAGAAATTTCCGCTACCTTGTATCGCGGGTTCTAAGATTTCGATAGTGTAAGACCTCGTGTCATATCGGGTAATAAGGCTACTGTAATAATAAGGTACTCAGAAGCTTAAATTTAAATATTTTGGTAAATGGTAAAACACAGCAAGAGTGTTATCGCAGACTCGGATTTTTGGTCGAGCGCAGTGCGTGCGTAGACATAAAAATAATTAATAAACTAAGTATGATATGAAATATCATAACATTTTGTCGAGTTATTCGCATGATTTAATCGATTCATACTTGATGCTCTACCTCTGTATCCGGTCTGTATCGGTGATGTGATTACTGGAGACTGCAGTCGTTCAGGGCTGGAGTTAAATTATTTTATCCATTTCTCTGTACATAATTTAATATTCAATTTCAATACAAATATTAAACTAGTAACCATTTTTATAGGCATTCTGTTCAACTAATAACAACTACTTTAAACAAATAGCGCTTTGAAACAAATGAGAACACAAACACAACCCTCGCATGAAGTTAAGTTTAGTTGTCCTGATTTTGTCGGGACAATTTTAGTGTCTATACCTACCTAAACTACTTAATTTATATGTAAATTTAGTACTATTTATTTTATTTTTTTTATTATTATTTTATTATTTATTAAATTTCCAGACGTGATGTCCAATATTAATTACAATATAAAAATAAAAATACAATTAAATTAAATAAGATTAGATAAAATTATGTACAATTTTCAATAAAATTAATTTAAATTCAATAATAAATTTCCTCAATATACTTAAAAATACTAGGTATAACACGGGGCGTGGTACTCTTCCCATGTTTTATGTATTGGGCTGGCTGGCCACTGTCTAACGGCCACGAGGATGGGGTTCGAAGAGGCGCAAATGCGCGCGCGCGCCCCGGCCGAGCGCAGGCGCAGCAGCGCCGCCCAGCCCGGTGCGCGGCCCGCGGCGAACATCTCGCTCGCGCTGCACCACGGCGGCAGGCGGTACAGGGCGCGCCACGCGTTGTTGTATGCGACGCGCATGCGCCGCATCGTCTCCACCCTGTGTGTACTCCACAGCTCCACCGTATACACGCTGGTACAGAAGGACATGAACAGCTGCCTCTTGACCTCACCGCTGCACCGACTGAAGCGCCGAGCCAGCATGTTCGCCCGTACGGTAATCGCTCGTCTCTGCCGTTCTATATCGAGATCGTCGCTCAGATCTGAAGCGATGATGTGGCCCAGATATTTAACTTGCTCGACGCGGCGAATTGTCTGTCCGTTAAGCCAGAGGGGGGGTGAAGTAGATGGTGTGTTGGCTGATTTAAACACTAGGTACTCAGTCTTCTCAGCATTATACACCATGTTGTGTCTGGCAGCATACTTCTCGCAGATGTTAAGAAGAGTTCGCATGGCGCACACAGATGGCGCTAGGAGGACCATATCGTCAGCGTAACATAGGTTATTGACTATGGTTCCGTTCATTGAACAGCCCACTCCAGCTTGTGTCAGCTCTTTGTTGAGGTCATCCATGTAGATGTTGAACAGCACGGGAGACATGCTGCCCCCTTGTCTAACCCCACAGGCCAATTTTGTAGGATCGGATAGCTGCCCGTTCCATCTCACGACGTTCGATTGCGTGCTATACCATTTGCTCAGAATACTGACAAGGGCTTCCGGTGTTCCTCTGTCTTTGAGCTTCTTCCAGAGCAGTTAGTAAGATGGGATTTAAACACAACCTATTATAAAAAGAGATCTAAAATTCCATCTGTGGGAGTTTCTTCGCTCTTCTTCTCCCACTGTAGTCCAATGTAGAGAAGAGGCAAAAAATCTCACATGTTTTATGTATATTTGGTAATACCTACAGAAATAAAGACACATTGAATTACAGATAATAAAAACTTGTTTAATATTCTACCAGAGTCTAGATACTGCCCTGTCAATCCACATGTTACTCGACTAATGGCAGGAAGCTGCGCGGCTGCTCACGCGAAATTGATATGATATCGAGTAATGCGCCGTAAGGTCGGCCGGCGCGAGCGCACTTCCCTTGTTACGACATCCTGAGGTACCGTATGAGTAGTATCTCTGAATAGAGATACCTAAGCTCGCTATTGTACAAAATATGTTTTACGACTTGTTTTCTCAATTAATGGTGTGTGATTAAGAAATTAGGAATAATGAGTAACGTTATTAGTTACGTCAAATATTATTAGGTACGTTTAAAACTTCTTAAATAAAATCCAAAAGACGCGGCTTTTTTTCTCACGATAAATATCGAAAACCCAGATCCAGATCCAGATTTGCAGGTCACGTATGCGCCCTCGGGCTAACGAATTACGACTACTTATTGCTTCCTATCTTGAGCTTTACAACCAAACTGGCTTCAGGCTACTCCGGGCAATCTACGGCGATACGCCCACTAATATAGGCTAACACGGCGGGATATGCCTTCACGAGGTGCAACAGTAAGGTATAGTTGTATTGAATAGGGATATCAAACTGTCCCGTTTTTTAACTCTAAGGGAAAAATCGACACAGTATAAAATAAATAAAGTAAATTGGCGTCGAAAAAACGATTGGGTCAATTTCAATTATTATTTTGAACAACATGAAGATGATGTTGAGAGAAAACTGTTTGGAAAAGGCGTAGGAGATGTCATGCATCAATATTTTTCACCCTGTTGACTTGATTTTCTGGAAGAGATCTCCCACATTTTTTTTGTAATTCTGTCTCTATACAATTTGTGTGTAATGAAGAAATTATGTCAAATATTTTCTCTGATCAAATTATACGGTTTTATAGAGAAAGTTGTTCTTAATTATATCCCTAACATAACAATACCCTTTCAAATACCACTACAGTACTACATGTAGTCTGTAGAAATGCAGAAAGGACCGCCAAAAAGTTCATGCAAAATATTTTGCAAAGCTTTCTTTTTGCGCACATTATCATTATGACCGCTCCTCGTGTCGATGGGTTGAGGAATAATTATTATAATAATTATTTTGCACTTCATCGACGGCTTGACGTGTCGCCCGCCGGTGATTTATGAAGTAACGCCGCATTTATTTACATATTTTATTTTGCTTTACACTGCATTTTTGAAAAACCATGTTTGTGTTAGTGTGGAATGATGAGCTGTTCGAATTTATGACTTCATTATATATTTATATTTAATGAAGTTATATTTATTTATTCATAGGCGTTTGAAGCAGTTCTTTGACTTTGTCTGGTTGCTTGATAAGATATTGGAGAATTTATATGTATATAGGCTTTATTCTAAATACATGTTTATTTGGATAGAGGATGCCAGGATAATATCCCATCTTACTAACGCGTCTATAAAAACCACCTATACCTAACCATTTATTTCAGTATAATTTTTCACACTATTATGGAAGGCATAAAACACCACATAAAATATATTGTAATAATTGGAAATTCAAATGACTTTTTCCGTTATTATTCCAAGTAAAAATGCAAAGGCTATTGTCATAGAGTCCATTTTTAGGGTGTCGTATCTCAGGAGGAGAAACCCTTATAGGATCACTCGTGTGTCTGTCGGTCCGTCCGTCCGTCCGTCACAGGCAATTTTCTCAGAACATATTGGACCGATTTATTATTATCTGAATAAACGATGAAGTAGAAAATTGGTACACATATCTGTGACCCAAAGACAGAGGTGCAATGTAAATATATAAATATGGAATGTAAGCGCCACTTTTAGGGGGCCAAATGAATAAAATAAAATTTAAAAATTCAAAATATTCCGTGTGACATATCAAATGAAAGCGCATGGTGTGAGGATCTAAAATGTATTTGCTTAGTTACCAAATGATATGTATAGATGTATAGATTCTTATAACATCAATCCCGATCCCCATTTAATTATTTAATTAACTAAATTAATTAAAAAGAGACTGTGAGAAATAATCGTGTTTCGTTCAGCCAACGAACGGTCCAAGATTTGGTTGAATATTTCACGTGTTTTTACATTTTCAGCTGACAACATCAGCTACAGAGCCTCTTCGCCATACCCGTTATTTATAACTACATTAAAACGAACGAACCGCCGGACAACTTCGTTCAATATTAATATCGGTGTCAGCATCATTAAGAAATTCCTTTTATTGCACCTTAAATAAGTTCGCTGGGCGATCGCTTTTATTTAAAAAAACAGGCTACCTTTCTCCAAGGTTTTGCAACCCTGCCCTTGTTTTGGTTTGGTTTTTTAAGGCAAAAATTTACGTACTATACCGGATGATGGAACAAAAGAAATTCTTATGGGTTTTGCGGCTCGTGAATTTTATACGCATTTTGCAGTTAATAATCACTTAATCTGTGGCTTGTTTTGGGATTTTTATTGAAGGATTTGCGGTAAGCGGCCGCAATCGACGGAGCATCAGAGAGCAATAAGTATTCCGTTTTTAACACAACATAAATAACGCTTTAAGAGAAAATTAACGGCCTCCGGGTGGGTTTCTTTTTTAATTTTTTGGAAAGATATTTTGGGAGTTTTCATTTGGTGGCAAAATACTTGAAATAAACGAACACGCACGTATTGATGCATGTATTTACTCGCTTGTGCGGTTGTGTGTGCCTCGTGTTGAAACGAGTAAATAAGTAGGTAATACCAAGCACAAAAAATGTGTCAGTCCTAGAGCATACGGGGTGGCAGAGGCGATACAATAAGTAATTTTTATCTAAAATATCAACCACAAAAATCGCGTATTGTACCTTGACTCACGTCTTCAGACTATGTTTTATACATTAGACATCACATCAACGCGTTAGCAAAGATTATTTTAAGTATTTTTAGATATCACGATAAATGGACTCATGTATTCTACTAGTAACACATATATTCTCTACTTCTCTATGTAGATTACAGCCGAGTGTTACATTGTTATCTTACCAATTGTGTTATTTTTCAATATTATAAACTTTTAGTCACTTTAACTGCAATTCAATGTTAATGTTAATATACGTTTCATCTAATTGAATGAACACAACACATTTCCACATGAAGACGTTCAATCGCTCAAAGACCCAAGAATGTTGCCAGAAGAGAAACACCTGATGCCATATTATTATAATGAATCATGTAGTGAAGTGGGGCTTGCCCGCGGGTGCGTGGATGGACAAAAGTCAAGCGGTTGTATTGTTTGTTTTGTTTTATTTATTAAACTCCGGACGCATCCGTAACAATTCGTATACATCACTAAATAACTAGAGGCAAAGCTAGCGTAGATGAGATGAGGTGGAGGACAAATTAGTAAGATTTTGGCTGAATTTATGCGAAGTAACTATAACATAAACCGGATTTCTATTAATCATATCGTCATAATATCTCAGATTATCTAAATAAATAAACAATCAAACCATAACAGCCAGTAATCTTGATAGCGTGTTGTCATTTTTGGTGCTGCTGACAATATTTAAGTTGTGTCACGTTGTGATATATATTTATCAATTTCTGACATAGAGGACACATAAATTATGTATATGTACGCATCAACACATAACAGAAACAGAAACCTTTACATACAGGCACATACATTGCTTCTGGCCCCACACTAGGATACCTTGTGTCGTGGGAACCAGAAACAACGCCATCAAAAACATGAAAAACACATGACATAAATATCATAAGTGTCTGAAACTGCGTTTCAGAACTCACGCGTAAGGTCAATTAACAAATTACTCTCATGCTAAAGGTCACTACATAACGAACTTAAAGAAGGACCAGCTTATTACGGCCACCGATACCGGTTCTGTGGTCATATTTTACATTGTGAATTACCAAAATTGGCTTTAAAATGTACAGTCGATTACTCCAGTTACGTCAACTCTGGTTTTGGTAACCTAAAATTATTACGTCGGAACCACTTGCGCAAGTGACCAACCTGCTATGCGTTGTTGCTACGTCGTCGATAACTTTGCTCTGATCCAATTTATCAAGTGCAGACGTAAATTACCGCCATTCTTCTCAGGGTTTTCTTGCTAAAAGTAAAAAAGTCTTAATGTCAGTTGCTCAAGATAAATAATTGAGGCCCCCCGAGCAATAATTTGGGCAATAAATGGTTGTGGATTTCCCACGTGGTAGGTGATGCCAAGGATGCGTGGCATCTTATGTTTGCAAGGAGACAAGATGGGGAATGTAAGGAGGTCGTAACGTAAGGCTGTATGTAAACAATCCTATAAATTTACTCTCGGCAACTGCACTGCAACTAAACCAATTTGTATCAGGTCAGAGACCATTCCACAAATTCAAACCCGTTGCATCGTCTGTGAATTCTATGGTCCAAAATTACATCTGCGCATCGTTATTCATCAAACACGTCACTAATGTAAACCTGTCATCAAATCAGCATTACGGCGCTCAATATTCTTATAAGTTCGCCCATGCACGGCAAAAGTATTCATTGAATAATTAAGTGCATTATCCGGCTACAGCTTTTGCTTACATATTTATTCACACAAAAACCTGTATTAGTACCGTTGTATCGTTGTGAAGAAAAAAAATACGTTACCCAAACAAAACACTATACTCGCGCCTGTGTGTCTAATAAAGGTATATAAAACCACATAATGATCTCACAGCCACGTTCAAAAAATGTATTCGCGAATAATTCTCGAAAGCTCGGATGCAGAACCAACATCCCCAAATTGAACACACAAAGACATGCTGTCACTCCCTCTCGGGAAATGATTGCGTCCAGATTAGGCGATTTAAGCAGCATTTAATTTGAGGAGCAGTCTTAATTTACTTTAATTTATACTTTTTTGCACAAAAACAGAATACCTAATAATGAAAAAAATTACAACGGCCAGTTTATCTCTAATAAGAGATCTTTTCCAGCAAACCTATGATGGACGTTTATTAGCGAACCATACACCGAGTACGCAGTAGCCACTTTCATAAGTCAATAACTAACTCGATTAACTTGCTCGATCAAACTCGGTCTGAATAATCTGAAGGAAAGTCCTGAATCAAGAAAACCACTCCAGTCATTTGCTATTGTTGTCTACAATCCGCATTCACGATCTTGCCGCTAAACCTATATTTACAGCAGTAAGTTTTCGATCCTATCTCCACAGCTGAGAGACCAAAATCCTTTTCATACGGCAGGCTGAAGAAAATAACCCTATAATCATCAAAGTATGATTTAAGACCCCATATCTGTCGCGTATTGAACGATTATGTGAATCTGTCCCCAAGCATGTAGGTTTATCGGCTACTGTCACCATAAAATTGAAATTTGCAACTTCAGACATTTTACTAAATACACCCTAAAATCTACTTTACTGCATTGTGATAAAACGACATGGAGCTTGTAAACAGTGAATTCGGGTTTAGGTTTTATATGATTTAGCGATCAATAGGAGGCGATCATAGACCAATAGGTCTGTAGGCTGATTCATGAAACAGTTAATGCATTTTGGTTTGAGATATTGAGTGTCCAATTTTATGTTGGAGTCTTTGTTGAATCTATTACTTGAAGTTTATTTGATGTCGTAACTCTTCACCGCTGAAGGATAAATAATTGAGGAGCTTATTTTTACTTGTTCATAATGCTACTTACCAATTAATTCAAAGTCATTTTGTACTATTTAGATGAAGAAAGTAATAAACAAAAATATTGTATTAAATTTTATGTCGCAGTCTCACCACGATGATAAAACCTAGACACGTTTCATACATTATCTGATATGATTTATTGAGACGTAACTAGCACCTACAGTAAATCTATCAACGTCATATTTCATTGATTGGTTTATTACTGATATTGAGATTTCTATGGAATTTAAAATTTTATAGTAATTATAAACTGCTCGCAGCTCTGAGAGCTACAAGAGCGTAAAAATTACAGATTTCATATAGCAAAAGTGTCGTTGTGCCATAGTGATCGTATCGGGATGTCAGAATTTTTAGGTTTCATAAAATTAACGTACTAATAGTCTCTCAGGTTAAATAAGGTTAATCCATATACAATTAATACATTAACATACAAACAAATAACCTTTTAGACAATTATTTTAGATGATTTAATCAAAATAACTCATAATTAAAAACCTGTGAGCCACGTGAACTTCCAAGTGAGCCAGTGTCAAGCAGAATCTCAATCGTTGAGGGTACAGTCGATAAATTGACTACTTTAGCCTATTTTGTATGTGCTACGTTCTATTTACCCTCGTGACGGTAGTTAGGTACTAGGTACCTCAAAGATTTAAATTACCCAGAAGTCGTTTTTTTTCCTATATTATTTCCCACTTGGCCTTGATTCGTCCTAACACCTCCGAGTCACATTCAGCGTCACTTTCGATCGCTCACAATGGATTATCCGCTCTACTGCGCAATTTACGCCGATGACATTTTTTACAGTTTTTTTTTCTGCGGTTGTCAAGACGCCTCTTAGGCGACGGGCTGACCTTCGGACACGCGGAAGATCTAGAATACATAGTATTCGATCACTGCAAGATAAATTAACAAGCGCACCAGAGATCCTATCGGTGTATTGGGGGAGAAAACCAGCATGCAAGGTAAGACTCATGTAAATGCACGTAACATTGTCGAATTCACAATGGTGTTATAACAACTGTTTGGCGAAATACGATTACACACCCATTTTCGCCAATCAACAGTCCTAAAAATGTGTATGATTATTTTTCTATTAATTTACAATCCGCAGAACCATGTCTAAATAAACAATTTTATGAAAGTACGTAGACGTAATCTGAATTTTAAGCGAAATGCTCGATTATAAATCGATGAATCTGAGCCCCCAAGAGTGCGTTCTTACCACAGCAGGTCTGTATGTCGTATAAAATCTAATTTCACGCAACACGAGCTTCGTGATCGATTTTTTTTCTCGCGTGTTATGATGACAAACGAGTACTTCCTGATTGGTCTAATTGTACTCTTTGTGGCAGAATTTGGTAACTTTAGGTAGTTGATAAGCTTGGCGAAGTGCGAGCTTATTGCCGTACACAATGCTATAATAGTGAGCATCAATGAATCGTCCATACTGAAATATATAGCTACAGTACCTACTGTATACGAATCTACTCGTAAACCACATAATTATTGTCTGTCATCGATTGATGTTAGCAAAGACAACACTTTTGTTCGAATAGGTATAACTTTTGGGTACTTTCATGATTTAGATTTCAATATTTTGATGCAGTGCAACCTTTATCACCATAGCTCTAATTAAAACAGCAAAATTGCTTATCAAATTGTTGATATCTTCGATAAATGACAAACCTTTGGTAAACACAATTTTTATTTCGGTCAGATGCAGTCTCTTGTGATAGTCTGTTTACCTCCAATAGAATCGTCACAATCACATAAATTGATAAATAAATAAATGTAATTAGGTCTGTCTGTCAGCATGCTTCACGCGTCGCTTCTCTCACGTAGATCAATCGTGTAAAGTTTTTCGTCATCACGTTTGTCCCAGTCACCTTGCACTTTCGATTTTCGTAGACGCTGGTCGATTTGTATCTAACGGTCGGGGTTTGAAACTGAAATTATATCGCTACTGACTAGTTCATTGGTAAAACTAATTTGAAAGGAACTCTGGGGAAGACTCTCAAGCGAATATTCTCAAGATTCTTAATTTTTTACCGCAACATACGAGTAGCTCAGGTGCCCTGGTTTTTTTTGTACATTTTTATTATACCAAAAGCCTTCGACATGAAGCCTCAGAAATGTCACCAAGGTGGCCCACTTGACGTTTAATTACTTTCGATGGCCTTGCCTCTTTTGTAACGAGTTTTTAGACGTTATCTAACATTTGATTATGAATTAAATTGTGGTATACTTATTCTAACAAACCAACTACATTAATGAAATACGCAGGTTGCGTAATTGCCGAAGACAAGACTAAATGAAGTTTCTAAGATCGCGTGATACAGAACAGATCTTTAGTTGGTTGTGATACGCCTTTGAAATTGCACATAATATTGGGACAACTATTCTCGCAATCGTAAACAGTGTATTGCGTCTACATTTCATTTACAGACCTCGTACATTACATTTGCACATACCGTTATTTATATTCAATATGTTACAGTTTCAGACCTTATCTGTAAGTATACCGATTGTGATAACATCTGTTTTCATTTTCCACACCGGCATACAACTCTGGAATCGTCTGACAATGTGTAATACATGATTTGGACTTCTAAAGATGCTACCTTGTACCAAACTTGCACTCAATCAGAGAACCCACGCACAATTTCTTGGTCTGCAATAAAAGACGCACCCTGAAGACCGCATCAAATTACCACCACAACCAAACCTGTTACATCGGCGAGCATTAATAAATTTGTCACCGCATAACTGATAGGGGCGAAAGTGCGAATCATGGACAATAAGCCAGCACTGAGTTATAGACTCTAAGCTCCATTAGTTCTAGCGGATGTTCAAGTATAATAGAAGGTAAGAGACGGCGCAGTATTTCAGTATTTCACGGCGATGGTATCAGTTGTCGATACAGACGCTTTTTATGACCAGTCTCGAGATAAAGAATTGGCGAATCAGACACTGTTGTTGCTTGAAAGCTTTATTGGCGTTAGATTGTGCTGTTTGTTGGACCATTGTTGGAACTGCGACGTTCATTTGTTTTGAGAAAGTAGAGCCTTATTGCAAGCTAATAACAATATTTTATTCTAATAGGCCGTCTTCGAATTGTTTTGCTGTTGTATATTAGTTGCTGTGTTAACCTGAAATCTGTACTACCACTTAGATAAGGCCCTTACCTAAGGGTTGGATTTGGTGTGATGAAAGTAATCTGCAAGTATTATGGGACTTCTTAAAGGTACAGTGGTGCAAGTAGAGATGGTTCTAAAGTGCGAGTATTTCGAACGCAACGAAATAAACCTTGAGTTTATATGCAGTTGTCTTCTTTCGTTCTCTGTCCCCACGCTTACTCGAGTTTTATTTCCCATTTATCGAGCTGAATTGATTGAAAAATACTGAACAGAAGCTTAGCAATAGCGAATTAGACATAGTTCGGTGAGCACCACAGTACAGATACGCTGCGTTCCCGCTGTCTGTCGCTCGCTATAGTGTGTGGCAGCTCGTGCTATAGCGCGCTGTTGATAAATCATTGGCAGCACGCGCGCCCCCGGGTGCGCCGGCGCAACCGCACAACGCCGCCGAGCTTTAGACCGCTGAAGAGTGGAGACTAACTGGATTGGAACTTGTACATAGATAATATTATGTAAATATAGTGAAACACCATTTCCCGTATAGGGTGGCAGAGGCAAAATTGGGACCCCGCTTAGCCTGACGTCCAATAAGTCCTCCATTTTTCGTGACAGGGGGCTAGCTAACATTTATACTGAATGACAAAAAAAGGAAAAGAAATTTGGGTCTCCCATATAATGTGCAATCAGCTGATCGGGGCAATGTACTGGGGAACGAAATTTTTTTTTCATTTGCGATTAAGTTTATGTTTCTTGGGAAAAGTTGTTCATAATGATGGGTACTATCATTCCCCAAAATATGGTCAGCTAATTAAATGTCACCCTTTATACTGGCATTCTTTGTCTCTCTCTGCATTTGCCACTCGTGTTTGCCCATGTGGGGTGGCAGAAACACAATTGTGCACACTTTTAGACAGATTCAATACTCCATTTTGCGTGGGCTAGCTACGGTTACATGCTGGCATTTCTTTTGGCCCTCACTAGTCACGTTTGGGTGAAGATGGTATTCTGAACCCTAACTAGGACATCTGTGTCATGGGAATCAGAGGCAACCAGGGTTTTACTTTCTTCCTCTCCTCTCTTGAGGTAGAACAGCTAAGCCACAATCATTATTAGAGGATAACCTTTCTTGAAACCAGAAAAAACTATGAACATCAGGAGGTTGTTTATTCCTATGAGGGCCGGGATTCAAACCCAAAACATGTCATAATCTTATTATCAGAGTTTCGGTATTAAATTTGAAAATTGTACAACAGGTATCTGTGAAATTACTACCAATTTAATTCAGCGTTCTTCCCATCTCGCGTCGCAAACCGAAGCCCGTGGCTAGGCTCGGTCGAAATTTCCAGCAATTTAGAAATGACATAACTAGCCGCCATCTCCATTGTGCCGCCATTTTGATCCGCGCAGACCAGCCTAGGCTTTATCACTCGATAATAAGATGTATATTGCTATATTGTAAACTGCGAGAATGCATCGTGGCGTGCGTAGGCAGCTAAAGGAAGCAGCAGAACTGTCTTAATTAAACGTGAACCTATGAAACTGTGAAGGTTTTAGGAGACGAGTTAATTCAATGGCTTATTGTATAATTCAAAATTGTGCAACAGTTGGACTAACTGAAAATATGTCTGGGGTATTCATATTCGCTCTTTCATATTATCAACCCTTTTCGTAACACATCGAATGTGACATAAAATTCCCTTTTAAATACTTGGCAAATTTTCCCACATTTAGCCAGTCAACTTAGCCTCTACCACCCTCTCTGAAAAAAGGCGTGACGCCATGTTTGTAATATATGTAAAACCAAACACCCTGAATATCTTTTATTGTTTCATCGGTACCCAAATATGAAAAGGTGTCATGATCACAATTAATCTCCATCTCACCATCCCCCAACATGATTTGTTGGAATCCCCTCGCTCAGGGCAACAGGGCCTAGATTCTGGTAGCGCAATGGCCACTCAATGCGAGGACAAAGATGAACTTTTGATATACATAATCCATTTGGAGTATCTTTTTAGGGTACCGTACCCGAAGGGTGCAAAACGGGACCCTATTACTGAGACTTCGCTGTCCGTCTGTCCGTCCGTCCGTCCGTCCGTCCGTCCGTCCTGTCTGTCACCGGGTCCGTCTGCACGAACCGTAATAGCTAGAAAGCTGAAATTTTCACAGCATGTGTATATCTGTTGCCGCACCAACCACAAATACTGAAATACGAGAGATATTGCAAATTAAAGGGGGCCCCGATACAAGAGACGTGTTTAGATACACTTACGCATTTCAAAATGGAGATCTTGACTGAAACTGTTTATTTATTGTCATAGCAACCATGTCATAGACACATATACTACTATGATAGCATATTTTGCGTCAACCCACATGGTTGTGGTTAGCCGGTATGATGTAGTGTAGACTCTCAATCCGGAGGTCGTCGGTTCAAATCTCGTGAAGGCATAAACTTTTTAAATTTTCTTTTTGTTTATTTTTTTATTGTTTTGAGTGCTTTTGATTTGTTGTACGATGGTACGGTACTCTTCGTGTGCGATACCGACCCGCACTTAACCGATTATTTAGTGCCGTTCTCCTTAGATAGCGTTTATCTGTCCGTTTATCTGGGGCTTTAGACATGTCACACGTACAAAGAGTGTCAAAAAAGTTATCTAACTATTTATCCGTCTCTTGGGAGACCCGGGCTTAGGCAATTAATGCTAGAAATTGATTTGTAAAAGGTAGATCGTAAAATATAGACAGATTCGTAGAGAAACTCTTTGTACCTTATTGCCTAAAATAATTATAGTAGTTTGAAAACTAACAACTCGAAATCAAGATATCTTATTAAGACGACTTGAATGAGCCCAAAGTCGATTGGTGTGCAAGTAAGAATCCCGGGATTCCGTCTTCCACCGTCCAGCTCCATCATCAGGTGAAGTAGATGAGAACATTTCTGGGAGATTTAAATAGGGTTTACAAGTAAGCATTCTGGGGTTCCCTCTGCCACCTTCGAGTTTCATCATCAGACCAGCTTGATGGTACTATATGATTGTATTGTCATTTGAATTACTCACACATACGAAGTTTTGTAATGATAGAAGAACTAGAAAAGGGCGAAATTTTCATTGCTAAATTTATCGCACGATGTTATTTAGTTACAATCTACCTAATAAAAGGGTGTTACAAAAAGATACCCCAAAAACCTGATAATGGTTGTCTAAAGTTGGGCGTAGTCGTCGCATCATTCTCACTGATCGGTCATTTTGGGTACAGAATCCGGCCCCAGATCGCTGCTCCGATGCGGTCTGCGCGGGCGCCGGTTGTCCGACGCGGGACCGCTGCGAGCGTCGTCGCCCGCGCGGCACGACTCGCAATCGATGACAGCCGCACCGCTGAGTATGCGGCATACAATAACTGCGTAAAAACTCACACTATATGGACTTTATATAACATAACATGGCGTCACGTTTTTTACCATAAATACGGGTTGGCAGGGGCACACTTTTAGCCACTGCGTGCGTGACGGGGGGCTAGCCCATCGCCGCCGCCTGTGGACTTTTAATAATTACGTGTGTCTGAATCGCAACATATGTATAGGCAGTATTTTTACTAATTTTAAAATGTCAAGTTTGGACTAATAAGTTCTAACTAAACAAAGTATCGTTTTTGTGTGGTGGCTGTTGGTAAGCAGGTAACGATCATGATTTTCTCTCGTACCAGCAGACTCCTAGCAAATAATGGAAATGCCAATACCAGTTATGCGTAAACCGGGTGTGTCGCGAAAGGGTGAGGGACGGAGCTCTAAAGTATCGCATAGTGCAGCATGCAAAACAGCACAAACTTTATGATCCTGCGACTGATGAAAATTTGCTGCGCCACATAATCAAGGGGCCGGGCCAGGCTTACGTAAGCCGAGGTACAACGATAACGTGCGCGAGCCAACAATACGCCTCTTGCTAAATGATAGTGCAACCGTTGCTGAAATCGACGAAAAACTGCAGGCGTCCGAGGACAAACGAAGGAATTATTATACAGAAGTTTTTCTTTATTTACCTGAATTACTGCTTGAGTTTTATAAGTTGGCTTAGCAAAGATCGGATACCGCATAGCGATACGAGTAAGAATGAACTTTTAATTTTTGACCGAGCGAGCGAAGCGAGCGAAGCGTCTCTGTTTCAGGTTTGGGCAAAAATGCTTTCGTATGTCCGGTTGTTCTCCTCTACAGGTCGCATTTATGAACCGATTCTCATGAAATATTGTGAGCAGGTTGGAAAAATAAATAAAATTTTTTACTCGAGCCAGTTTTTAGATTTTTTTCAAAATGGCGGAGATATGGGGTTTTAAAATGTAAAAAAATCGCTACAACCCAAACGGCTCGATGGATATTAACAAATGAGGTGTCGTTGGATTCGTAAAGACCATGAGAGTGAAACAGACTATATAATTTTAGTAAAAAGTCAATAGGTTGTATTAAAGATCGCGAAATGTAGTTTACAAAGTTATTGGTGCGGCTACTTTCATACTGTATGTACGTAACCAGGTACATTCATAAGTTTGTATGTGTTATTGAAAGAAAATTATTTGGGTTATTTTTTTTATGTGTGTTAGCAGTTCAGCTTTCCCACCGACATACTCGCGAGGTATACAGCTCACAGAGCCACTAGTGTAACTAGTGTCAACTAAGGGCGACAGTGATCCGTTGGTCGAAGATATGACCAATGAGCTTCATTTTAGAACTATAGAGCTGAGTGAAGAACTAGATGTGATTTTGATATTTATTATTAGCTATGGATTTGCTGAAAGGCGCAAAGGCACTCAGGATTGACAAGGAATGACCGGTAAAGTTCATTCGCATTTTTCGCACCCTCTGAGTATGCCACCATGTGAAACAATGTATCTACGTAATTCGTAATTCGTAATTTCTTTATTGTACTAACACAATAATGACATACAGAAAACTTATAATAGATAAATGTACAAAGGCGAGCTTATATCTAACAAGAGATTTCTTCCAGCAAACCATTGGGAAAGGAAAAGATAGATAGTTGAGCGGGGGAAGACCCTGCGCGTACAATACAATTCTATAAATCAATAAATGCATACAAATACAAATAAACCCTAATTACTAGGAAATACAGAGTTACTTAAATCACAAATACTATAATATTATCTTAAATAGAACTTATTAATAATAATATCTACATTACTGTATCTTATTATATTAGCGTAGTACATACTACTGCTTCAACACATACGTCTCGATTTGGGCGCGCAACCAAGCAAAGCAAGTCAAGGATTCGAACTCGTTTAAATAAGAGAGCTATAATGAGATTGTTATCGAGTTTTTATAAACGAAATATCTGTTCAATAATTCATTCCGCGGAATCCAATTTTCCCATACACATCTCGTCAAACATCCGGATGACCCAGTAAACTTGATTCCAAGTACATAAATTTCGACAAAACGGACCACACTATACCATACCCTTACACTGTAGTTAGCGGTTTCATACCGACAGTAATTTACTTTTGCTACAAGGTCCTTCGAGCTGGACAGCGATTTTCGCGAGAGAATTATTTTCTCGAATTTATGACTTCAATAAAGTTGGTTGATGGATTGATCGATATCTCATTTTATCTGATTTTAAATGTACCAAAGTAGGGTCCGACTTGTTCAAATGTTGTGTTGACAACTTGATTCCGCAATGTACTAGGAATGCTGAATCAGGATGTGACACGATTTATTTATTGGGGTTATAACATTTGTAGGTAATTAACAAATAACATGGGTATGGCTATCTATCGAAGGACACTACTAAAATGTCTACTTAATACTTGAATACCTTTGAACAGTAGAAGAAAAAGTAGAGCAGAAATACCACAACTCTTTAGCAAAAGCAATGCAATCTTCAAATAAAAGTAATATTTGAACATTTGGCATGATTTTATTGATGTTTTCATGATCTGGCGGTAACTTAATTAAAGGGGAAATAAAATGACCTTTTTTCATGCAAATGTAGCAATCCTCAATGACCTCTATGGAGTAAATCGATTCCACGTACATCTCATATCTCCCATCATATCGCGAGCATTCGTGACTTAACTGTATCTGTATTCGCAGAATAACCATTTATTTTCATTATCTCCAATTCGACTTTTGCAAAATCAAAAGGATTCCCCGAATGTTAATCAGTATTAATTATTTTGCTCCAACAAATTTCCGTGTCATTCATTTTGAGACCTGCGACTTGTTGCATTGTCACGCTCACATAACTGCGGAGGTCCGCGATTCATTAACCGGTCACATACAACACTGCAGTTCTGCAACATATAATCCACTGTGAAATTAAGAATCGGTAGCAAGGAACTACTGCGGATGGAATCAATTGTTTGACCACAGAACTCATTTCGATCTCTAAACACATAGACTGTGAAACCATTCGCGGCAAATTGGAATGAGAGATTGAGGTCTGTCATTGACGTGTCTGTGGTCACTTTCGACAGCATATCGATAGGTTTTAGTTTAGTTGCTCAATAGAGGAATTTTGGTTAAATCGTGTCTGGAATTCGACAAGGCTGCATCAGGTGTGGCTTAGACCAGCGCGGCGCGTGAGTCACACAGGCCTCCGTCGCCAATCGAATTCCGTAGATAACAGCTGCTCCTATTCTCCAGAGTTGCCATTTTGACGATGCCCTTTCGAACCGAGCCATTCTTGGTCTGATTCCTAAGCCTTGTACGAATTTAGCTCTATTCGTGGCTGATTGTTCATTTGCGCTAAGCTTAGGCGTGGAGTTGCCCATTACGCGTGCATAATGCTCACTTCTAAGATACATAAAGTACACACTGCTCCACAATCTAACGTGATCTATACCTGTGTATAACGAAAAGAAAAGTTACATGACGTTGACGTATCAGTAAAATTCTTGAAACTGTACATAAATACTATGCTTCTCTCTCATTTATACGCAATACAATCAAAGTTGAAGGTAAATATGCGTGTGAGGTGATAAATCACTGGAAAGGGCATGAGACGATCTTACTTGATAGGGTCATTTGCTTAATGAATGACTTGCTGACTATTTGGCCAGATTATGAAGTAATTACATGCAATGTAAAACCTTTTAGTCGGTAGATACATGAAAGGCACACTGGATGGAATTACTTCCAAATTCAAGTATTTTGTCCATAGTGACGTGAAAAAATACTAATTTTATTTTTTATTAAAATCACATGTATTATTAATTACGTGTTTTACTGTGCTCTTAATACGGTGTACAAAATGGAGTAAGATGTTTGATTTTCTTAGTAAAAATGGAAAAAGTAAGGCATATCCTCGTTGAAATTTAATTAAGTACTTCTCATTTGAAGTAACTTACTCAGTAGACTCCCGACCGAGTATTCGTTAAGACAGGAAGCGACAAATGTGACTAATTAATTAAACGTAGGCAATTAAGCGATCGGAGATTAAATTAATTAAGATTATTTTAGTTGATATAACAACCACGATAGAACTGAGGAAAGCTATTTCGTTTTGAAAGCAATAAAAATGCGAGGATATAAAAGCGAGTAGTTTTTGTAGAACTACTAAAAATATCAATAATTAATGACAACTTTGTCTAATGTCTAATAAATAAAGATTACTAACAATCGCACTGTTTCGGTCCATGAAAAGTAGGTTGGTACCTATATTGCTAGATATCAATGCCTCCCCAATTAACCTACATTTGATACCAATAAATTAAGTTCTACCTTGTAGGGTTACTGAATTTGTTCACAATATTCTGAATATGTACATGCATTGCATTACAAGAGATCAAATAACATTTTAAAATTAAAATAAACTCTGCTTGCAATCATCGCAATTTTTATATTAAATTTTAATTAAGACTCAATAAATGGGAGTCTTTATTGATGGAAGAATTTCATTTGTTGATGTTGCTGAGTCACCGACTTACAATTTAACCGTTGCCCGAGACATTCTGATCACAATCTTTGAATAAATTATGTAATCACTGCTCGTACATCTGTTTATATTGCAGTGCCACTTTCGAGTAACGTTTTGATATGAATCCCTTTCATTAGGGTCACGATCCTTTAATGGAAAAAGGAACCCTTATAGGATCACTTTGTTGTCCGTCCGTCTGTCCGTCCGTCCGTCCGTCCGTCTGTCCGTCCGTCCGTCTGTGTGTCAAGAGCTTTTATATCGAGAAAACGTGGACGTTTATGCTGTAAAATTGATGGATTTTCATAGCATCGCAACGGACCCAAACCCTATAGGGTACTTCCCGTAGGCCCACAATCATGAAATTTGGCACAAAGCAAATCTAGCACAAGTAAAGGAAAAAATCTGAAAACTGCAAATTTCTGTATTTCTACAAGAATATTCAATTTGGTTTACATGGATGATATCATACTTGAGTTTTTTATGTGGAAACCTAATTACACGGTTATGCTCATCAAGTATGACCGGAACCCTTTGGTGCGCGAGTACAACTCGCACTTGACAGTTTATTTTTATGAAATGGCTAACAATAGAGATACAGAGCCACTTTAACTGACCCAGTGGCTAAAATCACAGATATACGCTTATTATACTATACAGATAGACCACCTAGAACAAAATATGATGACACCGGCGTAAACTGAGATGCTACGGAAGCTTCTTTAGTTCGAGGCCATTATCGGTTGGTGCAACACCATCAAAAAATTGCAAATAGCACGAGGTGGCGCTAAGATATATCGGATTTATTCTAAGATTAGCGCCACCTAGAAGTATGTTAACTGAAACCATGGCGTTAAAAGTTCAAATCTTACTCCTCACGCCATCTCTTTTTTACGAAGGGTTACTAATTCTAATATGTATGGGATGAGCACCCTGTGCTAAAATACAGTCTAAGAACATTGTATCATCATATCGCAGACTTACATGTAGATATATCAATCGTTATTGGGGTATATGATAAAATGGATGGACGAAGACGAAATGAAGTTTGCGTAACTAACAAATTTTAGCATATCCATATCAGAAAGAAATTACAATCCTATGAAATTCTCGCTCTTAATTAACTAAGGTGACAACCTTAAATTTAAAAATCGTTTCGTGCAACTTAGGGTGAGGAGGATGCATTATCCAATGCTAGAGTGCATTTGTATGTTTCACCCAAATGAGATTCAGATTTATTTGATCACGTGTTATCTTCTGATGATTATGGTGAAGATGATGATGGTGAGAAATACAATGATTGGATTTTATTATCTATATCAAAGCTTTACTTTGTTGCAGTCGATGTTTCTTAATAACAATCAACATGAACTGTGCTCCAGTTTCATCTTATTTTTCGTCCTTGACTTGCAAGTTTGATCTAACTCGCCTACCACGTTCAATTATTGTGACCATCAATTATAATCCCATTATATTAAACAAGCATTTTTTATGCTGAAAAAACATTAAAATTTTGTAGATACTGTGATATAAATAGCTCCCCATCGTCTTTGAAAAATCACTGATTCCTAAGCATTGTATTATGTGCTATATTTTAAATCCCTATTTATAGAATACTTATAAGGCGTTTTTGAATGCATTTGATGGGAGATTTTGGATCGGAGTAGATTTCGTGGTAAAGAAGGGGCCTATAAATAACCAGCATTCTGTAAGTGTGCGCTGATTGATTCATTGATGGTTACCCTACAGTGAAAACGGTCAGGCGGTAGCAATTTCGTTCTCTGACGCATCAGGTTCTTTGTATTGCTCGCGATTTGAGATACGTTTCGATATGAAACACAAAACACCTGAGTACGTGCTCCCCGTCCCTTACCAGTCGCCGTGACCTTTCCACTAATAATAGATTGGATCTAATAATATAATAACAATAATAATTGCATTTTGCACGAGGTCCAAACGTGCTTAGCGATTTGGGTAGTTTCACATTTTTCCTGCTGCTTGACTGAAGTGTATTCGGTAATCGCCCCACTATGATCTAGTGATGTTAGATGACGTACGAAATAAGTACTACAAGCACAATTTTCTGAAGGGATATACTCGTATTTAAAAAGAAAATTGTGCGCAAAGAAAACTACTAGCCGCAATGCCCAAAACCTGAGACGAGCTGTTAGACACACCAATCAAGATGATGTTCAAATAATGCGCAAAAGTGGCGAAACGTTACACTTGTGAACTCGTGCGTTGAGACGCAAAACCACGCTGTCGGAATCAATCAAAATAAGCCACAAATCAATTTCTTCGAAAATTTTATCATCACATCGTGGACTCACCGATGTTGCGACTATCTGTGCCAAAGAGGATTTTGCTAGAGAAGCTTTCAATTTATATTTATTTCTACGTAGTTTGCTTATACGTTAGGCTAATCTTAGAAGGAGACGCTACTTTTTGACATGTTTGATAGCGTTTCTATGGACAGTGTTTGAAATACATATGTAGCTAAAAAAATCTGAGACCAAGTTATGTATTCATTTACGGCGTATGTATGTAGGTATGTGTTTTTCATGTATTCATGTATTCATTCATGTATAAGGTAGAAAATAAATAATATAATGGTGCAAAACGAATGCGTTAATCTTATCCTCGGTAATCTAGGCATGTTTTATTAGAGTAATTAATTGACCCAGCTTCTCTTGTTAAAGTCTACTCACAGATTAATTTCAAACAAAACATCATTGCGTGTGTTGACCGAAGTTAAGCAAGCTTATTAATTAGTTTGATAAATTGAGGGCAATTATATGGAAATTAATCATGTGTAGTGAGTAGATAACGACTCGTCAGGCGCAGGCGCAGGGAAAGCTGGCCCGGCCCACACCTGCCAACTACTGGTATCGCGTTTACTTAGAGCTGATTGATTTATTCCGCTGGAAATTGTATCTTGTTTAGGTCGGCGATGGGTCGCCAGATGGGTCGATGAGATGACAGTACCAACATCGTGGGGAAATATTGGATTCCACTGATTCACAGATAAGTTTTATAGTACAGACTTTTTGAGATGCTCGCCATACTCATCAAGGACTCAAGGGCTTTCCATTTTCCCAGGGCAAAATTGAGTCCATCTACGGACATCAGTTACCGAGCGATCACGCCTGTCTTCCAGGTACAACGCTGTCAGCGGGCCAATCACCAACTCACTGTAATAATAAACAAGCACCGCAACCTAAAACGACAAAAAACATTAAGGTGTCGACAGGCGTCAATTCCCTCACGAACGCCAAGAATTCCTCGTACAAAATAATGAACTATATATGTATGCGTGCGCGCAATAATGGCGGTCGCCTTCTTCAGCTCATAAACTGTACGGATCGCTGCCCTTCGATTACAATATTTTCACTTTGGACAAGCCTTAACGATACTTTAAACGGCGCTCCGGCCAATTTCCTCGCCACCATTTCTTATTTGCGGCTCCCCGAATTCACTTAACACCCATCGATTTTTATATGCTATACTTTATGGCTTGAATTATGTAAATAACGAGCTCCCCATAGGCGGTGGGTGATATTTTTTGTTGAAATTACACAAACGGTGTGGGTTAATCGAAAGATCTTGTAATTGTGTGTCGTAAATTGTTGGAGGTGGTAATGAGAAGGTGTGATCAGTGCTACCTTTTCTTTACTCATGGCCATAGTTATTTTAAGACTAATTCATAAAAATAAAAAATACTATGAGCCCACCATGTACCACTGCTGGGTAAAAGTCCATATCTAATCCCCCTCTTCTATTCGATCCTGAGTGATCTTCTTCCAATACTTATCCCATTTACCCAATCCGCCACTCCATCTCTTCCTGGACCTGCGTTTCAGGCTGTAAAGGATCATTTTGGTTTGAAATATAGTCCAGTATCTGTATTAAAAATATTTATAATGATTTCTGATGTTTATTTCCTATGAGGAGTACTAGCAAAATATTAAGTCCACAAAACATTCAAGCTTCCTTATGACCCGATTGCTCTGGTCATGACGAAAGCTTGATATGCTCGCTGTAAACCAAACGGTATATATTTGTCTTTAAGCCCAGTTTTAAAAGCGCATTTGATTAAACAAGACCGTTCTGCTTGCCCCCAGTCACGCAAAGTTGCGGCTGAGACTGTCGATCAGCTGATACGAATGACTATAACATTTTATTACAATACATTAATTGTATGGCAATTAAAACGGACCCGGCAATGGTGGATTTACACAACTTTGATGGAAAGAAGGAGTTTTTATTTCTGCAATATCACGACTTTTAAGAATTGACCGACTTCACTGGAACTCTATAAATATTACGATCTAATTTCACAATATTCATCTCTTACCGACTTACCATTACAAAACAAAGGTTCAGGTCACGCTTGGCAGTTTATTCTTCTGCCCCACCTTGGGCTATCCGGGAAGAGTCGACCCGGGGCTAACCCCTTGACGGTCCCAACACCATTCCACCATTGTGTTTGCAATAAACAAAACATAAACAATGCAGATATCATTGTAACAGCCCGAGCCGGCAACAGCTCGGAAATATCAGCACGCTCCATCGATAGGAGGCGTCATGTCATTTCCTAACTGAGACAATCTTCCACCAAATACGTATGACCGCTCGCCACTAGCACTCCCTGGATAAGCAACTTTAAACTCTACAGTGAAAACAAAATAGTTGGTAACAACGGCAAATGTAACTTGGTCTTGTAAATATAGATGTGCAAAATGGTGTTGGAGATCAAAAGACCACGGATAGCCAGACAAGGCGTGATGGCATGCGGAGTAGTATGTGGATGCCTTTGATAGATAAGATAACAGTGTCGAGATCAATGCCCTGGAGCGGTCAGATATGAAACTTGGCTAATGGATTCGGATGGTTTTAGATTCTGATCACGTTTCCAAAAGGGTTTATAATATAGTTAGTTTGCTATCTCTCTTCGTATTTATAGTGATATAGAATTGCAATATTTGGGATGACTGTAGACACTGAAGAAAAAGCTCAATTTTACCATTCTGTTCGTTCGGTTAGCAAAACTGAATCGTTTTGCCATCTTCCTGTAGCCTCAGACGAAAATAAAAATACGATAAAGATAAGTATTTCGGCGATTTGAAATATTGAAATCAAGACAGCTACCGTGTGTTCTCGTCTCTCTTCATTTACCGATATTCCTTCCCGATGCGAATGATAACCAATTTTGTTGAGATCCCTTAATTGCTAATCAGCCTGTTCTGTACACATCAGATATAGGTCCATGTAACGAGACATAATCGATGTTCGATCTTCGGTCTGAGTGTTTTTAAGCGTTATAATTTAAAAGCGGCGCAGCTTTCACTCGAGGGGTCCAATTAATTCTCGGCCAAAACATTAAGTGTTCGATAAATTCTCGAAAAAAACGCCGCCAAGAAGCCGCGCGGTATGATAAGAGTAACGAGTACAGGACGTCTTCGGGTCGGCTCAAAAAGGCTTTATTTATCTTGGACAATTTGTTATTGCCACTGACTCGCCTACCGGTAGCTGTGTAATTGAATCTTCTGGTTTTTTCGATGATTTATAATATTGATTCGATTTAGCTACCGTCCTTTGATTAGGTCTTGGCGGACTCAATTTGTTTGCTTTGCGCTGACGTTTATTAATAATGTTGTTACATGTCGCTACTTCGGGCGGGGTACTTTATCATCATATTGCCCTAAAGGGTATAATGGTCGATTCCAAATACATCAAGATTAGTTACCATCCAATTTTCGACTTTCGAATAACGGCTAAAGAAGCAATTCACTTTAAAAGTTTTCTGCTCAGTTTGCTGTCGCTACAATAGATTTTAAAGTTCACCAACCCAATCCAATATTGAGTAGGTGTAAAGTAAAGAATCATTATCCGAGGTATGGATCCAAAATCATTTAGGTAATATAGGTTTTTCTATTCATTTGATTCCTGCTAACAGCGATAATCCTCATGGCTCTTTATAATGACCATGCACTAGGGCAGGCTAACCAGACACTTGACACAGTGACCGAACTGATATCATCAATTTAACTGCGTTGATGATTGGTATGGCGACAAGCGTTTTGCGTGCGACAGTTATAGGTATATTTTATTTATTTATTTTATTTATTGAACAAAAATCACAGCCGTGCATAAAAATTAAACAATAATATATTTAGTCTCTGTTTGCCGGGACTAAAGGAGCTCTTTTCGAATAAATGTGATGAAAAACTATTTTAAATTGAGGAAATATGAACCTAACTGTTTAAGCATATGGCACAGAGAATATTATGATTAATGACTCTCTTAGCGTGGTGAGAGTTACCTTGAGGTAGATCAGGTGGCGTTCTTAAGATT
The DNA here is from genome assembly GCA_963457715.1 of Argyresthia albistria. Taxonomy (NCBI): domain Eukaryota; kingdom Metazoa; phylum Arthropoda; class Insecta; order Lepidoptera; family Argyresthiidae; genus Argyresthia; species Argyresthia albistria. The sequence goes on along the minus strand of OY735268.1, from coordinate 6,795,800 downwards.
TGAACCTTATCTATCAGGTCCATTATATTGTTAAATATAAAAATTAGTTTCTATTTCCAGTTTCAAAAAATACTTACATCGAAATTGCTTCATTTGCCCCTTAAAAACCAGACTATAAAAGTTATATCATTACAGTCCATTAGATAGAGTAATAAAGGTCACACGCATTATTTCATCACAAAATATATAAATTAGAATAGTTATATCTTAAATACGAGGGTGTAAGTAACCACGCACTCTGATTGTGCGTTTATTATACAAGAAATAATGCCTTTGGCGGCGTCTTTGACAACCCAATTTGCGAATACTAACGATATTAGGTAACCAATCAAATAAATGGACCCATTTAATTATGCAGTAAAACCAATAAAAATCAGCGCCTACGCAAAAAATATATCAATCGAGATCACTACTTTAATTTGGATGCGAATTTGGAGTTAGACATAGACGAGCATTAGCTAGTGACTTATTTATTAAGCATGAGATGCCTCATTACAGTTTTGATTGGCCTGATAATAGATATAAGAACTTTTAGTAGCTAGTAGCTTAAAAAGGTAAGAATTTTTAAATCATCCTCCTCATCATCCTCATGCATTATATAAAAGAATGTATAAAGTTTCGGTTGATATCAAAATTGGTTAAATCCAAAATGGGTAGAAACATTTTTTTATTATGGGATTATATTTAAAGACTCCTGCAAGCGGGACATGATCAGCTTTGGAATACCGACCGACTGCTGGGAAAATCGCGCCGAAATGAGACCTGAATGGCGCCATGACATCAAAATTGGAGTATCCAAGCATGACGAAGACTGGCTGGAGAACATAAAGCAGAAAAAGCTTCGCTGTGCCTCATCTCCTCCAACGGATTCGCGATACGTGTGCAATCGATGTGACAAGAAATGCCGCCGCAATAGGGCTGTATAGCCATCAAAGACGATGTGTGGGGTGCAACTAACACACTAGCGCTGCAATAATCATCTCCACAGATGTTGTGGCCAGAAGGATAAAGTTTCGGTTGATATCAAAATTGGTTAAATCCAAAATGGGTAGAAACATTTTTAGGGTTCCGTACCCGAAGGGTGCCAAACGGGACCCTATTACTGAGACTTCGCTGTCCGTCTGTCCGTCCGTCCGTCCGTCTGTCACCAGGCTGTATCTCATGAACCGTGGTAGCTAGACAGTTGAAATTTTCACAGATGATGTATTTCTGTTGCCGCTATAACAACAAATACTAAAAATCAAAAGAAATTTAATATTAAGGGGGCCTATAAAAAATAACCAGCCAAGTGCGAGTCGGACTCGCGCACGAAGGGTTCCGTGCCATTATCTATAAAAAACCGCAAAAAAAATGTATGGGAGCCCCCCCTAAATATTAATTTAATTTTAATTTAATTATTTATTTTTTAAGTAAATAATATACTCAATATATTGTGAACATTTTAAGCGTCTACCTGCTACCATTATCAATATCGAGCAAAAATGAGCAAAAAAAAATCACGTTTGTTGTATGGGAGCCCCCCTTAATATTAAATTTCTTTTGATTTTTAGTATTTGTTGTTATAGCGGCAATAGAAATACATCATCTGTGAAAATTTCACCTGTCTAGCTACCACGGTTCATGAGTTACAGCCTGGTGACAGACAGGACGGACGGACGGACGGACGGACAGACGGACAGCGAAGTCTCAGTAATAGGGTCCCGTTTGGCACCCTTCGGGTACGGAACCCTAAAAAGTCCGTTGGGCCAAAACTTCTTTTTTTGTGGCCCTAGAGATGGAAAATGAGCCCTTCTATCCGCCATTTCAATTTGGCAAACGATGCACCAAATACTCTGTATATTTGAATATTTAGAAGATATTTATTCAACATTTACTAGATATTATGTGCTGTTAGGGTATACTTTGCAGTTTAGGTACCGCCTGTAGGCTATGCCGTCTCTCTCTACCACCACGATTCAATAAACCTTGCCTACAGAAGGACTCATAGGGCGACGTGAGCCGCCCCGGTAATTTGGCATGGCTGACAAATCGAGTCACGATACTCACGATACCTCAAAGAACTCATAAGTCGGCATCAGCCCCTCGGAACTTTCATATGGCTAGCGAGTGGAGTCACGACACGAGTACGTCCACAGACTTGTAGTACCTCACAATAAATCATAAAGCATCAGCGGCAGCCGCCCTGGAAATTTAACATGGCTAGCAAGTAGAGTCACGAGTACCACACCACACAACCGGCGCAAATATCCACAGCGGACGCAGGAGTTTTTCTACATATAGCAGCATACTTGCCAAATAATAATAATAATTATAAAAACGTTTATTTCAGGTAAGGTACCCATAGTAAAAAACACAGTAATAATAATAATTAACAGTACAGTCACACGATAAAATGGAAATAAAATTAAATTAAAATCATAAAATTGTAAAGTAAAAATAAAATTTGAGACTGAACATTAAAACATTATTTGACATTTGACTAGGTGAAGTGGACTTTCTTAATTTAGTACAAAAATAAAATAAAATTAAATATTATTGATAATATCTCCAAATCAGACCTACCTCAGTATTTTCACACAAGTACAGTTAAATAAAACCATATTTTATTCTTTCTCCTACAATTTTTTCCGTTTTAAGATTCAAGGTTCTTGACTTGATTCAAGGACTTCTGACTGACTGTCTGATGATTATATCAACGCACAGCCATAACCACTGGTCCTAGAGGCATAAAATGTTGTACAGGAGTAAATTAAAGCGTAAATAGGTGCACTAACAAGGTATTTAGCGCGTGCGAAGCCGCGGGCAACTGCTAGTTTAAATATAAATACCTACTTTATTGCAAAAAAAAACTGAAAACAGAAACATAACAATGGGAAAACATGTACAAAGACGAGCTTATCTCTAATAAGAGATCGTTAATCTAGGATGCACAGGATTATTTAATAACATTACATACAATTACAATATGATCATTACAATATTTTTATTATTGTTGGCGTGATCATGCTGTAAGTAAATTGCATTCATGCATTCGGCAAAAATCAAAGTCTGCTCTCAAAGTCTAAAAGGAAATTTAACTGAGTTTACGTTTACATTAGAGAAATCCCCGAAGTTCTATTTGTTTGGACTGCCAGTCAATTGTAATGGTAATGTCGTAGCCCTATCGTCGAATTGGCAATATCATGATATGGCCAAACCTGAAATATCATAAAACGATGAAATCTTTCAGGGCAAACAGTAGCTTAGGTGAAGACTAAAGGAGGTGAACGCAGCGAAGCCCCCGAATAGTCTTCGTATAAGTTTGACATGTATAACACAAAAAACATCACGTAGCGCTGACTAATAATGCTTTTAAAAGGGCATGTTTTCATTTAAATTGCTTGGCCATATCATGATATGGCCAAATTTGACGATATGGCTACGACAGTAACACAAACAACATCTAGTTTCAAGGTAACAGTACCCTGCCTGTGTGCCAAGAATCACCTGTTTTTATTTCAACCGGTCTAATACAGAAACTCTGCATTAAACTTATTTTCGTCGATGACTGGCCCAGTCAGTGCCCTGTGTGTGCGCAACACTCAATTTATGTTTATGACACCGCTACTGAACCAAACCAAGCCATTATGATGTCTAATACCATTGCCATAAAGAATTAGGAAAAAAAAATAACTTTATAATATTTTTCAGTTTTCCTTTTCCGAAAACGTGCAAACACAGTACTTACTATCGTGATAATGAGAATGAAGATAAGTCTCTGCATAGTACTCTATGAAACGTAGATTAGTCTGATAAAACTTTGCTGATAGGATAGTCGTGTCCTGTGTGCTGATTCTCTGTTTTCGTATAGTTATCGAACAATGTTTGTGTTTATTCTAATTGTTATAGCGTGTTTTCAGCATGGTAAGTGCCATCGCAACGTTCCAAAGGTATTCTAACATTTTACCGACAGAACTCCTATAAACCTAACTAATATGTCCATCCGGCCAGCCAGCAAGTTTTCGATTCTAGTCTGAAGATTTCGGCAATCTGTAAACTACAAGTAAGCATACGCATACAAATCGACAGAAGGTGAGACACGTCACATAAACAATAAAACTTATTCAATTCAATGCATGAATGAACCCACACCCACAGATCTACTATACAAACTATGCTATCTACCAACTCATCTGTACCGGCGACTACTGTATAAATATGTATTTGTTCTTGTGTTGACAATCATATTTACATTGTCCCATGATGAAATGTTGCTGAGTAATGCGCGTAGGTGGTTCATGAGTTTTAAACGAACTGAGTTAAGAAAATGGGTCATTGCGTCGACTGCGTTTTAGCTTATCTAATCTATTTTATAAACAGGATCCTCAGTCAGTGTTTATTTTTTGGGATTCTTTACGATTATGCTTGAGTAATGGGACTAAGCGAAAAACAACTCATTCCTAAATTGTACTTACAAAAATACAGGGTTTATTTTGAGTTACAGCGGCAGAGGTGCAATGTGATCGTAGTCGAAGGCGTAATATGACGAGATGCGGACTGTATGTACATGCCGCCGATTGCCGCCTATCAACTCAGCAATGTAGAGCAAACGCTATCGAAACCCAATTAATTCTCCATTCAAATCGCACGTCTAAAAAAGCGGCGCAAAACGTGCAAATATCCGCGTTGCTGAAACAGATTCGTTATACAATGTCGCAACTGTACGCAAAATAGACAGATACGATTTCAATAACTGGACAAGATGCACGCAACAAGGCGTGAGCAATTATGTCAGACGCCGATCGTAGGCCGCTTTCTATAGGATAGGGTGACTCCTCGATGGTTAGGTGACATTGGACCGTTTCACAAGTTTATGCTACGGATGAACTCTATCTATCTGATCTGACCAGATAAATAATGTGCATACAAATTTTGTCAGTTACGGTTTAATGTATCGTAAAACACTTCGTTAGAGTGATTAGAGTGATTATACAGGGTGTTTGGAGCGACAAAAATTTTTGAGGAGTAGATGACATCACTCTGAACAACTTTCACTATTTATTTATTTTATTTACGAAAGCGGTTTGATCAGAGCAACTTTTTTTGACATCTCAATACATTTTGGGTCGAGCGGTTATCAGATAATTTGTACACAGAAGTGAAAAATTAATTTTCTCTGATCAAATCGATTTGATAGTGAAAGTTGTTCAGAACGATGTCCCTAACTCCCCAAAATGTTTTGTCGCTCCCGCCGCCCGCATACTCAAAATACCCGGTAGACAGCCTTCAGCAGACAGCCTTCATATCGTAGTAAAGAATTTCATACTATCTTTATCTACAATTGTAATTAATATAAAATCGAAATTAATTCTAATTACTAAATGACAACTGCGAAATAATGTAACACCAGAAAAGTATCTCTATGGTAACCTATCGGTGGTATATAGGCTATAGGGGTGTTCAGTAAAACCTAGTAGAGCAGGAATGCACCAGCGGCGGCCGGCGCCGGCGTCCGTCGACGATATCGCTTTACGCATCGCCAAGCCGCAGACCGCACCAACCGAAGTATATGACACGGCTCATTATGGACGTGTTTTCTACCATTATTACACCAAGTCTCCAACTCCCGCAGCACCCAAAAACTGCCTTCTCTCGTCGCAATAAGACCTAGCGAACAGCACAAAAAAATGGTTCACGGTATCCGTTTTATAGGCACAAGATATCTCATTACGAATCTTTAGGGTTCGATGGGAGGAGTAAGTCTAGACTACGATGATATGATGACACTTTCATATTGGAAGGAGGGACACGGTACCGGTAAATTGTTGTGATCAAGTGGTTGTTTACTTTTATGGAGTGCATTAGGGATCTCATGAGGCATATTAAATGAATGTATCTTGATGAGTCATGACATGAATCAGTCTTTGTTTTTGTTGGTTAGCAGAAATAGGACTACTAGCGGTAGGAATCTAACCACTACGCTTAGGACGAAAGGCTATTATTGATACCTATGACTTGATGGATTACCAATTTAATGCTTTACTTTTAGGAATTTTGTCTTAGCAATAAATAAATCGCTGAAATGGCGACCTCTGTGGCGCAGCGGTTGTGACTCTGCCTACCATGCGTGGGGTCCCGGGTTCGATTCACGGTTGGGGATTAAATATATATATATATATTATATATTAATGCCCAAATCTTGGATGTTTCCATGTTTATCTGTTTAAGTTTCTCGATCTTAATTTATTTCTTGTATTTTTTGTGGATATCTGTTATTGGCTTTCATTCTGTATCTCTGCTCTTTGTAATTTGTTTGTCTAGGGTCCCGTACCTAGTTTCGAATGACGCTTTAGCGACAAACGCTGTGGCGAAAAACTTTCAGCTTGGTACGCTAGGGCGAAAATTATTGAAGCGAAATCCATGAGGTCGAATAACACCGCAGCGACAAACGCAGTGGCGAAAAACTTTCAGAGCGTGGTACGCTGAGGCGAAGAATACTGAAGCGAAATCCACGAGGTCGAATGATTGAATTGATTAATGCAACGACAAGCATTGTGGCAAAAAATAAGGGGTCCCGTACCTAGTTTCGAATGACTGTATTATATAATTATATAAATATTATAGCAATAAAGTAACGTATATACAGCCTTTTTCACCTTACTACAGGAAAATAAATTATTTTTTCTTTCTTCTTTCTTCTTTCTATTGACTGACGTTATTTTTGTGAAAGAAAATGCCCAAGGAACCTACAAGCTTGAATGAAGTAGTTAATATACCAGAGGAATACACACATATCAATGGTAATCGCTTTTTAGGACGCAATGTTGCGTTTGGAGACAATAGCCGCCTGTTGTTATTAGCAACGGAAATTAACCTGCGAATGTTAAGCGAATCACCACTTTGGTTAGTAGATGGAACTTTCCAAACCTGCCCGATATTGTTTACACAAATATTTTCGGTGCATGGCATAGTTGGCACTGGTAAGTGCACCCGAATATTACCCTTGGCATACGGGTTTCTCCACAAAAAGACAGAAGAATGTTATGTTAATTTCTTTAACAGTCTAAAGGAATATGCTTTGGAATTTAATATCGAGCTGAACCCGGAACGAATAATGTCCGATTTTGAATTGCCGATTATAAATGCAGTGAAATCTGTATTTCCTGCTACGATTCAGTCAGCTTGTCTGTTTCACCTGGGCCAAAGTATTTGGAGAAAAATACAAGAGAAAGGCCTCAGTCAAAGATATGGTTCAGACAGTGAGTTTGCGCTAAAAATGCGATATTATGTAGCGCTGGCCTATTTTCCGCCAGAAGATATACCAAATGTCTTCAACGAGTTAAAAGAGACGATTTTTCCTGAAGAAGCAGAGGCAGTCACTGAATACTTCGAAAAATACTACGTTTTGGGAAAGTTCAAATCTCGTCAATCGGATGGAAAAACTATAATATCACGGTTACAACCCCTGTTTCCACCTGTTTTGTGGTCGATTGAAAGAAATAATAATTTACATCTTCCAAGAACTCAGAATAGTGTCGAAGCATGGCATCGCAGGTGGAATTCCTTAATGGATAACAAGAAACTAGGACTGTACAACTGTCTAAAAAAACTCATAGAAGAGCAGAACACAACGGCTCACAAAATTGAAAGGATTTTAGGCAAAATTCCTCAAACTCCACCAAAAAAGAAAATTAAATTACAAGACAATGCTATAGGAGCAATTGTTAAAAATAAAAATAACATGAGCATTCTTGATTTTGTACGGGCAGTAGCATTAAATACACGACTGTACTAAGATCTAGCAGAGCTATTTACATTTATGTACACTTAAGTATAGGTTAAGTTAATTCGACAATCAATTTTTAAATGTAATTATAGTTTAGATTTGGTTAAAAGACATGACTCGTATATATTACCAAAAGTAGGTACCTATTACCTTTTGTTTTTTGTTGATTAAAATGAAACTTTCACTTTCTGTATTTTAGTTTCCCCCGTTTTCTTTCCCCTTTCTAACTTGCATATATTCACGTACTTACTTACAGTATTGTTTGTCGCTGCGGTGTCATTCGACCTCGTGGATTTCGCTTCAGTAATTCTTCGCCTTAGCGTATCACGCTCTGAAAGTTTTTCGCCACAGTGTTTATCGCTGCGGTGTTATTCGACCTCATGGATTTCGCTTCAATAATTTTTCGCCCTAGCGTACCAAGCTGAAAGTTTTTCGCCACAACGTTTGTCGCCAAAGCGTCATTCGAAACTAGGTACGGGACCCGTTTGTCTATGTGCTGTTGATGTCCCAAATAAAATAAAATAAATAAAATAAAATAAATAAAATGTTTGTGATATCGCTGTTTCCGGGGCCGGAAGCAATGTATTTGCGTGTATGAAATTGTTATTGTGTATGTGATATTATGTTTTATTTCTCAATGAATATATATTTGGAAACCCTCTTACCTTTTCAAGAAAAGAGACATCTCCAACTAATTGAGCAGAAAGGCTCGCCATGACGACACGCAGAACCGCCAATTATTCCATTACTAGCTATGTTGTTTAAAGGAAAGTGAAACAAACTGCCTATTACCACTCATAAGATCGTCCAAGGGATCGCATTCCTACGCACCGAGAGCGGATTCTCTCGCTTTCAATAATTATGCAGCTGTAAGGCCATGGTGCGTGCCCACGGAACTAGAGGCAAGAGGAAACTTATAGTACACTTACCGGTTGCTACCAGTATTGTCATTTTATAGCTCAAATAGGCTAGTCCCCAGTCCCGCAAAATGAATTAATGAATACCTGTCTAAGGGCCCTCGCCCACGGCGACTTTTTGGCATCGCTACTAACGCGCGTTGGTCGCATTTGTCGCGCTTCAGAAGCGATGCCAACGCGCTACTAACGCGCTGCAGCATCGCGACTGTATCGATGCAAACGCGCGACCGTGACGAGGGCCCTAAATGTTGGCACAATTGTGCCTCTGCCAGCCCGCAGGGAAAAAGCGTTACGCTATATTGTAAGGTTTTTTTTATAGGTACCTATTGTACCGTAAAAGTACAGGTATAGGAACATGATGGTACTCCTCGACCACTCGTTCGGCAGGCGATTTCGCGCCTCGAATGGTAAACATGATAACATTTAACAGTTTCCACATTTTTTGATGGTGAAAAGAGATCTTAGTAGTAGGGTTACATACATATATATGTTCACGCACTTTTCGTGAAAGAGGGGCAGGTAGAGACTAAAGACCTCCACTTGCTACGGTCCTGGCATCTCTCGCTTCCCGCACTGCTTCACTAGTTCACTACCGCAGGCAGTAACCCTCTCAGTTATTCGCTATGTGTAGTTTCCCACCGCTCTTCCCGTGGCCACACGGTAACGGTCACTCAGCTCAGCCCAGCTGTAGGAATCGCACGAAACGGTGAGAAAATGACGTATGATTGCAACGAGTTAAACAAACTTAAAGAGGCCCCTCGGACGTGCTATTATACGGTACAATTGACCGCAGTTAGGGAACCGCTGCCTTGATCTGGAAAGTTGGACACTGCTAATACAATGATGGGGTATACTTCCACTTGAAGTCTATTAGAGTATACATATACTGGTCAATGAAATTGCATGTTACACATCATAGGTCGGGAACAGAGTTTAATCAATTCTAGGTACTGTTTCGACCGTGCTATGTTGTCAGTTAGTACTCTCTGTGTAGGCTCGATACTCTCAGCAAGCCCTCAGCAGAAACTAGGGACATGCAGGTAGATTATGTTATGTAGTTACCAGATACAGGATTCTCTATTGTGGATTAGAAATGCAACTATTCAATTGTTTAAAGCCTTTTACAATTTGAGCAACGACATAACATTAGTTCCCTCCTGAGTTCCAGAGAATTAAGTGAAATAGTCACTTCTAGAGGACCGATCGATCACCCGCCTGTATTCAGCGGGCGTCCTACCTCATCATCTATCTAACATTGGTTCAATCTTACATTGTATGACAGGGGCATGACATGATACAGATACCTTCGAATAATAAATACTAATAGCCTTCGCTAGCGTCTTCATTGCAGGGGGCGACAGTTTGAGCAATAATCTTCGTGCAATTAATGTACTAATCTATTCTAAATCCAATATCTTGGCACAAAAGGGAGGTTTACACTAACAAGCTGCCGACGATGAAAAGCAATCTATTCTAACATTTCAGCGTCATCAGAGAGCTGCTACTTCCAGCGCTGCCTGGGCTGCCGCGCTGAGAACACGTACTACACCGGCACGCCTATAGAATGCAACCCCGGCACCTGGGTGACTGCAGAATGGGTGCACAACTTAGGCCACCCGCCGCCGTCGACCGCCTCGAAGCTGCCGACTGAGATGCGCTGTCTCAAGATGGTGGCCACGCCGGATGACACCACGTGTTGGTTACATGTCTTGTCTTCTTCTTTTCGACTCAGTCGTCCGTCCAGAGTCCACTGTCCCTTACTTTTACATTTGAAATCACTGCATTGAAGTTGGAAGGTTTCAAAAGTTTATTTACAAAAAACTACATACAATTTGACAGTTCCCGTTTCATACTACAGTCTATTCGTGATAAGAATGCAGTGAAATTTTAATTTTAATCTGTTAACACACACTCACAGGACAGGACACAACCTTCGCGTTCGAAAGTTTGCCTTCAACTGGTCACTGTGAACTTGGCTTGATAATTGGAAACGATTTGATTAGTTACGAGGCGTGGCTGGGCCGCCGGACAGTGATGACTTTACTGCATTCTTATCACGAATAGACTATAAGGTACAGTCGCGAATGCGCCACCTGGCGTGATAAATTGACAGTTTTCCACCCAATTGCGCCTTAGTCATACTTCTCGATTGTCTTTGACTTCTATGTCCTATGACCATGATTTTATTTTCAGTGGGCAGAACCGTTGACGTGCTCAAAGGCTGCGTCCCAAGGGCCCAAGTGGACTCAGTCTGTCTCGCTCTAGTGGCGGTAGAAAGAGCGAGAGGACACAGTGACGCACGTTGTTTCGTCTGCAGAGGAAACAACTGTAACCCAGCTTGGTCACTAAAGTCAACTATAGTTACCACCTTACCCAGTGTTACGCTAATACTATACTACGTACTTAAATAAGCTAAGAGTACAAAAACAACTTTTTTAGTTTGTTATATAAAGTTTTTTATTTATTTTTTGTTATTTAATAACATTCAACATTATAAAAAGGCAGGTTCTTGTTAATAATACTTATAAAACACGCATTTAACATATCCTTGATATTCTAAAGTATAAAGATTCACTTAAATTGTACTTAAAAGTGCATACATGTGTACCTAGATTGTACTTAAAAGGACATGTATATGTGTTTGAACACAAATGAATTAGGTAAGTCTTTAAAACGAAAACCCTGTGTTAGAGGTGCCTTTAGACGAGCGTATGACTTAAACTAACTTTATGTTAGGTAGCCTTAAAAGTCTCTTCAATTAATTTTGTAATTATCAATTAGAATCAGTCGAAATTGTTTAGAGTATTATAATTATGGTATTAGTGAGCGTAGACCAATTAGTACAAAAACCTAAAATAATTTTTTCAAGGACTAGAGGAAATTTTTAACAAATTTAGAATATTACATGTTTTAGATTTTTCGAGGAATGGAAAGATTCCGTGTCTATTCATACATGATCCGTTTACTTTTGGATGAAACTGAAAAACAACATTTAATTTTATCTTGCCATCACAAATAGAGAGAGAAGAGATAATAATACATACATACACATTGAAGAGATAAGCTCGCCGTTTGCGCATAAGTTTTACATTCGTATGATTAAACCCATTATTTGCCGTGCAATAAAGCATAAAGATAAACAGGTATTACATTTTTATAAGAACTGAGCGAGTTGTATATATTTTTTTGGTTTCTATCCTATTCTCTGATAGGTCATACATGACTCGTTGACACTAACAAACGTTCTACTCGGATATGGCATAAACAGAGTATTACTTTAACAACTAATGTTGAGGATGTAGGTGTAACCCACACTAATTCCTTCAGTATTGTACTTATTAAAATGATCTCGTTGTATCAGTAAAACATTTCGTGATAATACAGGTACAGTTGAGTTCATTAATATGTGAGCAAAACCAAGGCTTCAAATATAAATGAAAAATGAATATCTGAGCAGATTCACATGTTTTATTGATGGATCTCAGTCAGTACGTCTCTCTTCGGTGTATTTCCTTAGACTTAAGTAGAAATATAAAACAAAGTATTGTTAGTGCAATGTTAAGGCCCTGACATATTTTAAAAGAGGTGCAGGGGAGTTTCTTGCCCTTCTTTGCTCCATCCACAACTTTGCTAAGCCTACAACTTCCGAACGGGCGGCAGTATACAAAAATATTAATATTATATTGACGTTGACTGAGCAATCTGTATGATTTTATGGTCAATAAAAAAACACTTTGAACTATTTATGTACCCTTCCATGGACATTTTTATTTAAAGCCTTGGATTTTTGCTCATATATTAATGAACTCGACTATACATACAGATAAAAGTTACGTCTGTAATTGATTGAGATATTTAAATATAATCATATTCTTATAAATTAATGGTATGTGCCATATCTTATTGCATAGAAAATAAGATTATACTAAAATAAATGCAATAGCGAGTTTGATAAAGTTAAAAATAAATGAGTAAGAAAATTCGGAATGTAGATATTTCATACTTATTAGGTAAATTTGTATAACCTTAAAACAAAAATCACAATCATGGTCTTATTTATTGCATTGGAATGCGTAAAACCTAACTATATTTACATGTACTTACATTTGAGTGAGTTCTAAAGCCCTGTGCTCCATTAAATGTATGAGTGTATGTGTGCGTGTGAGTATGTCTACACAGATATGTATTTAACAACCTATTGAGCGAATCCACTCGTAGCATGTATAAAATCTATCAAAAAACTTGGTTAACCACGCTCTTTTTTCAGAACAGAATGTCGTCCAAATAACCTACCCTATATCGGACAACGTATACGCTGACAGAACGTTAATAAAACAAGATATTCCCCGTGTAACTTTTCGTTCGAAGGTTCGTTATCGCCACGGCACGCGTTCGAAATTCCAAATCTGCGACGACTCTTCAACACACTTCCGCATTTTCAACGGATCCCCCACCCCATCGCTCGAGTTGATCTCTATCGAGGTAAGACACAGCCCCGTCTCATCCTTCAACCTCACGCCATTCTGTACCCAAATCTGTTTTGCACTTTCGCTACAGCCCTTCCAACTCAACATGTCGCTCCCTCGGTCGAGACACAAACTCTCGTCCGCCATTACCTGACCTTTAAGGGTAAATACTAACAACTTCCCCATATCCAGGTCACTGCCGCAGTCTATCCCCTCCGCCGGGCCTCCCTGCTGGTGGGAAACCCCCGAGGGGACACCCAGACACGCCCCCTTACCATTCTTTATCCTGCCAAACCACCTATCTTTCCCCGGGAAGAAATTCTCCGGCCAAACGTTTTCTAGATACCACTGGAAGCTTTTGCATTTTAGTTTTTTTCTCAACTCGACGCGGTCGGCTACATCGACCTTATCCTTCCATCCTGCCATGGAGGGGTTGAATTTGAAGACGAAATCTGCCCACTCGTCCATCCAAACCACCGCGGCTCTAGCTAGGTTTGTGTTCAGCACTTTCGCGATTCCACCCGGGTAGATATGCGGGCTGTGCTGCCGGAATATATGTCCTACTCGCGAACACGGCGTGATTTCTACTCTCGCCCCACACTGCCAGGCGCGCCAAGACAGCTCTAGATTCTCCGCGCCCCAAACATGCATACCTTTGTCGTAGCCCCCTAGCCTCCAAAACAGGCTTTTTCTTACCGCAAAGAGTCCTCCAGCCATGGCCGGGGTGGGATATGGTCTGGCTGGGTTTGTCGCCTTTTTCTCTAGGACTTCGGGTCCGGGAACGATCCATCGGAAGTGGAGTCTCCAGCTGAAGGCACCCCAGTGAGCGTCGATGCTCTTGGTGTAGGAGAAGGTGTCTTCGGAGAGGATGTCGATGTGGGGACAGATGAACACGTCGTCACTGCCTGCTCGCTCGAGGAGTGGCTCCAGCCAGCCTGTTGTGACCTGAAAAGGTGAGAGTACTTGGTTTATAGTACAACATACAGTTTCTATTCTATATATAGCAGGATGTTTTTCTATTTGTGTGTAGTGTGTAAGATCTGTTGGTAAACCATAATAAATAAAAAATAAATAATAGTGTATCTAATATATATTCTTGATTCTTCAGACACCTTAAATATGGTTGAAAATTAAATAATAATATCTTTAAGTGCTAATAGTAGTGATGGCGATGACAACTCATCTGTTCGTTCAACTGAATAAACAATTTCGATTCTTTCTGATTGTTTTGGTAACATCCCTAGAAAAAGTGGACTTTATGAAGTTTTAGGTTAGCTGTCAAATTGCTTCTAAGCATGGATAGAGTATAATAACTAAATTACAGGGCCTCGTGGGGGAATTACATAGCAATAGTAACTATTCTTCCCCCTTGGGCAGTGAGTTGTATGTATTTGTGTGTTATTTTTTGTAGCCGTTCGCCTGTCCTCTTCCGCCTCTATCCATTTAGTTAGTTATTTCTGCCAAACTCTTTTTATGCCAGGCCTGCGCGAATTGGTGTGAACGTGCTTCTAGTTAGCTTAGGTTAGTGTAGTGTATCTGTAGTTAAGTTAGGTTAGTGTAGTGTATGTGTAGTCAGGTTAGGTTGGTGTAGTGTATGTGTAGTTAGGTTAGGTTAGTTTAGTGTATGTGTTGTTAGGTTAGGTTAGTAGCAAAGTAGAGTAAGTAAGTTAGGTCACCTCGCAGTGTGCGTCCAGGAACACGAGCACGTCGCCCCTCGAGGCGCGCGCGCCGCGCAGCCGCGCCGACACCAGCCCCGCCCACGCCGCGCCGCGCACCAGGCGCACCTATAGCAATACACAATGTACAGGGAGTCTGTACGCGAATCGTGTGACAGTGGCTATAGCAAGCGGTCAAAATTCCGGGACCGCGCCGGCTACAAACACACCGATATTTCGCACTCTCGCTATAGCTAATGACCAGTGATCGGAATAGGCAGAGTGATTTTTGGTACTTACGTCATGAAAGTCATAACATGGATATGCCTTTTTCCGGAAAGTTAAACGAATTAGAATTAAAATAGTGTTTTAGTAGCTTGCAAAAAAAACATTTTCACACATACAGGTTCACGATGACACATCTTGGAGACTGTACTCTGATTGGGCGCAAAGTCGCAAACTTTGCATTGTGCCGATGTAGCTGCTTTTATGTTGTAAATCTTGCTCAAATTGATTCGTTTCGATTCGCACTTCATACCTAGTTCCATGTAATCATTATGAAATTCCGAAAAAAGAAAACAATCATTTAAAAAGCCCGGAATCTCCGAGGCATATCCATGTTAATATATACGTTTGAGGTCACGCACCCCAAATCACTCTACCTACTCCGATCACTGCTAATGCCATACGATTCGCTTGCACAATCCGGCCCCAGTGGTGGCCCGATTCTCGCCCATGCCAATTGAAGGCGTAGACGCAAATTGTCTCCGACATTTCATACGAAAATGACAATATTTTACGTCTACGCTTTCAATTCGCATGGGTGAGAATCGGGCCACTGGGGCCGGATTCTGCAAGCGAATCGTATGTCAATAGCTATAGCGAGTATGTTGCGTAGTATGTTGATGTCGACCGATGAGGGATGAAAGGTCTGCGTCGATGACAGGTTGGTTGCAATCAGTTGCGTAGAGCTGGCGCCCCCCTTTAAACGTCACTCATCAGCCAACAGATCGCCGGAAGTCTGTAAATGCAGACCATTCATGTCCCCCCCCCCCCACCCAGTAAAAAGGGCCTTTGAGTTTGAGCCGTAGTCGTTGTCAGGCAAGTGGCCAACAACCTGCGGGGTCTGCGTAAAACTCCAGCGGCGGTGGCGACATCTGCCACTCTCACTATCCCGTCTCTACCGGGGTAATCTGCGGCGACGCGACCCGGTCACGGTGCGGTGCGGCGCGTATTTACGAGGGCTTTCGCCTCCGCCAACAGTGTGCTTAAAACTTCGTCTGAGGGAGCCTGTTCTCTGAGAAAGGTGCTGCGGGAGGAATGAAACGCCAATTTATTGATTCGTTGGCGGCAAAATCTTCAACAGAGTCGCCTTAAAGTGCTCGCAACTCCCTGTTTGCCCCAGACTGTCAGAAGACTGAAGCTACCCTATCAGAGCCTCTGACACAGCTTTACGGCTTTTACCGCTGAGTATCACGAACGAAGGCATAAAGCTACAACATAAATTACCTGGGGCAGCCCGAGCAACGCCTCTTCCAGATCTTTCTGAAGATACTTGCGCTGGCTCGCGTCATCGACGAGGATTATCTGGAAAACACAAAGTCAGAAATTGTTTAAAGAAGTTTAGGAAGAGATCTATGTGGTTCTGAAAGCTCCAATATTAATCAAGCTGACAGCAAGAGATCCGACAACTCTTGACCTATTGCTCCTTGCTGCTCATGAACCAGTAGGTAGAAAGTCGCTATAATAACAAATACTTGGATTTATTTTCTGGTATGCCGCCTATAGATCTAGGCTAGACGGGACGACGGACGGTGGACCAAAGTAGTCACGGAGAGTGGTGGCCACGGGGAGCTTCAAGTTCAAGTTCAAGTTCCAAAAAAATATTGACCATAAAATCATACAGATTACTCAACATCAATATTGTGGGTTTAGGGATGGAGCCCGATGGTCCGACGATATTATCAAGTCGTCGGGATCCCACTGGGTGCGATTTGCACAGGACCGGGAAGATTGGCGCTATAGAGAAGAGGCCTATGCCCAACAGTGGGTCGATGTGGGCTGAGGATGATGATGATGATGATGCCGCCTATGGCCTCGGCCGATTACCTCTTTCAGTAACCGCCCTGGCGAGCGCAGTATGACGGACATGACGGTCCGCATCAGAGTGGACCACGCCTCGTTGTGAAACACAACGATCACGGAAGCCGTCGGCAGACTGTCCACGTCTATCTTCTGCTCTCGGCAGCTGCAACGGAAACAGATAGGTTAACAGAAAAGTTTAGTTAGTTGTGTTGGTTAGCAGTGGACTGATAGATGGAACTAAACTAAATGTACCCCATTCATTCCCCGTTAAGGGTGCTAACATAAAGAGGCAGATTTACCAGTACCGATTGGTACGGGCAATCTTAATTTCCATGGTTGCCCGTACCGATCGGTACCGGTAACTGCCTCTTTGTGTAAGCACCCTACTCAGGGATTGGGTGCGACGATTCAAAAACTGTTTACGCGCGGTTATTACATGTTGATTGGATATGAGTGAAAGTTAAACTAACGTCGGAAACCTTCGTATCTTCTGGCTTTGCAATAAAAAATCTGAATATCATATCTCCAGGGGGGGGGGGGTCATTCCGAAGAGCTGAAAATTTGCATGAACGTTAGGGACACCATTATAATGAGATTGTGAAAAGCCTTTCTGGGAATTGATGCAAGGGTACCCCTATTCTATAGTTCCTAGTCTTTATATTGACAGTAGACATCTTTGAAATGACCGTCCAGGATTAATGAATATTTTGACTGTCACGAATCTGCGGTGATCGATGCTAGAGGTGGTCTTTACGCTATGCCCACCTCTGTTCAGGCTTCAAGGGGTGAGGAAATGTAGGCATGTACTATAGCATGGATTATTAGACACACCTCTCGCTCCTCATATCAGGCAGAGTCCTGTTGATAGAGATGCGGTCCCCCACCATGATGTTGTACGAGTGGAGGGGGAATAGCTCCCGCGCTGTGATGACCTCCCGCTGAGTCAGCTGCACCGGCCTGCCCCCCTCCCCGGCCCCGTCTACCGGAGCGTAACGGTTCTTGTTGATTTCCTCTGTAAAGTTTGGAAGTTTTAATACCCACTGCCATCATTAAACAATGGTAGTAGATTGTTACACAAGGGGCGTAAGTGAGCTAGTTCGGAACAAGATCCAATTTGCTAGGGCGCTAATGGATCGAGTGTACCCAAGAATATAGTTTGAGGGTGAAATAGCTACTTACGACTCGAGGTAAGCATGCTACTTTGTATAAATGACACATAAACTATTATGGGTCTAGAACAGCTTGTAGGGTGCTGCCTAAGATACTAAATAATATGCCAGATAAGTTCATTACAGATGCAATTCCCAAGAGAAAGTTTAAATGTATGTTGAAGCAATATTATATTAAAAATCTTTAAATATCATTAAAAATGGAACGGGGGATGGGATTAGTATTAAAAAAAAGTACATAATGTTATAGTTAAGAGCCAAACCAATCTGCCGACAAACTGCCTAGCAGTTTGGCAGACTTAAATGAATTAGTTAAGTGCTTTTTTCATGAATAAACGTTATAAAAAAAAAAAAAATTATACAGGTTGTAACTGAAAAGTGCAGTCATATATTAGGGATTTGTTAAGGACATCATTCTGAACAACTTTCACTAAGAAACCCATTTGATCAGAGCAACTTTATTTTTCACTTCTCCATATGTCTCGTGCCGGGCGATCAGCTAATTTGTATGGAGAAGTGAAACATAAAGTTGCTCTGATCAAATTGGTTTCTCAGTGAAAGTTGTTCAGAATGATGAACCATTAAGCACCCACTAAAAAGCATAGTAGGTACGTAATAAAACTATGAAGTACCTACACTATCAAGCAAAGTCTGCCGTCATGCCGAAGCATCCAATTTATGTCTTATTTCTATATTGATACATTTGAATGTCCATTGGTAAAAACATGCCATACCATCCCCGTTTTCGTAGGCCTCTCGACTGAGCATGTATGATGTAAATATTTTTATGCTCTAGACTAGAGAGTCATATTCAAATGGGTAGTCTCACATAGCCTATTCAGGGAACTAACATTAAATTATGATTCTAATTATACCTCATTTTATATATTAGTAATGTAGAAGTTATGTATGATTATGATGAAAGATATGAACAATGAACATACTACTGTTCGAAATCATATAAGCAGCTAAAGTTTTGCTGTAGGTATATCACTGTACAGCACAAAGTACTTGTTGTACCTGTATCTTCTCATGATTGATTCAGTAATGGAAATAAGGTGATATAAACTCGTAAATACCAATGAGTGGATTTTTTATGACATTAGATAAGAAAATTACTGTTTGCAACAACAAGCATTCAAGAACTTCAACATATCCATTATAATTTTCTCATCAGTTCCAAGTAATTACATCCATAAATTACATGATGTTGTTTTCAGGTACACTAATAAGTTATCATTTAATTAAGACAAGAACAAACTTTGTGTTTCTAAGTTTGATGGACTCATACTGGTAATAATAATTCGGTTATAAGCAATAACAATATTCACAACTTACCATCAGACAAATTCCCCTTAGTACCAGCTCCAACATAATGTCCAACAATAACTCTCATGCCTTTGTTGTCTATGTAAGAGTCCTTGCCGTAATTTAATCTAGAAAAAATATTTATTATTATTGCATTTATTTTACATTAACTACATGACACAAAACACTTGCCATGCAGTAACTAATATCAATCGTCATGAGTAATAAAGTCATTGTCCAAGTACATAAATAATAAGTTGTGAACTGAACTAGTTGAGAACTATGCTATGATAAAATATGAATAAACACAACACAACATAGCGTCACACCTTTTCCCATATGGGGTGACAGAGGTACAATTGTGTAAATTTTTAGCCAACTATTCAATACTCCGTTTAGCTTTACTAACTAAATCATGAATCATTCAAGAAAACTTACTTTTTATACCATGCCTCCTTACTGTGTTTTCTTTTGACTGTATTATACAATTCTAGACTCACATAGAACATAGCATTGATTAGAAAAACTAGTATAATTATCAAAACTGTTATTTTCTTCTTTCTTCCTCTGCATACCAGAGTCCAGAATTCCTGAAATAAGAAGTTGATTATAACACAAGGCAACTAGGAAATAAGGTTAGGGAGATAACATTCATGATGATTGGTAAGTTAAGTGGTGTGCCAAGAGGGAGGCCCATGTAATGGGAATTAGGTGCAAAAAGTTCTGGTTCAGTAGGTCAAAGAACAAACCCTCGACATAATTTGCTAAGACAATGTAAAATAAGAAGACTGCTCTCTTAGCAAAATACTACGAGTCACATCAAACATGATTCCAAGGATTAAAACTGTATACTCACATTCATCTCGGTTCCGGTGCAGTAACACCTTGCCTGTAAAGCAGCAAGATAAGTTAGAATTCACTATTTTCGCAACAATACATGATCAATTGATCACGCAAACATTGCAAAAAGATTGTGTTGTGATATTATCATTATCACATGTTCGTTCGGTCAGCTTTGATTCGAATTTATACCATTCCCAATTATTTTCCAATAATGATTTGATTTGTAGTGAGGGATTTGTTGTTGTAATTTTATTCCAGCTCATGTAAGGAATAAGATATACATTCTCTACAAAAAAAGAAGAGACAGCAACAGACATGGAGATAGGATAGGATAGGGGATAGGGCCCCAAATGCGGCCAGAAATGTATGAACTGACAGTGACAGCTGTCAAGAAGTGTGTCACGGCCGTGTCACAGATTACAAAAGTAGCATATCGATCGATGCGTGCGGGACGCAGAAGGCTGGGGACTTGCATACGAGTAATATTGATCGATCTAATTGATAGAAATGTGATTGTACCAACCATGGCATGGCAAATTAAACAATACAGCTTTCCGATGATATTTTGGCTTGCGTTGATTCGTAAAGGATACGCGTTGATTGATAGGTGGAACTAGGAAACTGCATCAAAATCCTAATCCTGCAAGCCTGCGGTCGACGAGGTTATCAATCCCGCGGATGCACGGGATTTGCTGGATTGTCAATATATATTATGTAAACTTTTTGGTACATATAGCTCTAATATGAATTCCTCATATCATCTGATACTTGAAATAAAAGACAAAGATAAGAGATGCTTGCTTGATAGAGTTAAGCTTGCCTTTGCACATGTATTTTCAATAAAGTATATTGAATAGGTATTGGATTAAAATAAATCGGCAAACAAGGGATCCGACCAAGTATTTTTGGTGAAGCAACTTTTTTTTTCATATTTTTGTGCTAATGTGCAATCAGTGCGTACACTTTAAGCAGTTCTTGTGCATGATTAAGTGGCATGCTAGGCAATCCCTTCCATTGTCGGGTTGCCTAATAATAAGTGTGGGTTAGACAGCGTCCCATACATGCTTCCTCTTCAGGCCTTCAGCCGTCTTATAGTTGGGGGAGCGAGCGCCCAGCAAGCTCCTTTTGGTGGCGGTTAATCCTTCCCTCATAGGTTTTGGTCATGTGATAAACTTCTTCTTTGACATTTATTTGGACATAAATTCGTTTTTGCCCTATTTGTCCAGTTTATGCCCTTTCCGCCCAGTTGGGTTTAAACCCTCTGCCCCATCTCTAGTTGTGCAGGATTCATCACGTGACATTGGCGAAATTATTGTGGCAACACACGATGGAAGCCACAGATCAAAAACTTAACTTTACTTAAAACGTTTTGACAGGTAAAAGTTTGATTTTTCGGGATTTTTTGACAGGTAAAAATAGTTCTGAATGCTGCCGACAGATGGTTTTGTATAGACATGAATTCATATGACACAGTCTGTTGTTGTCACAGAGAGTAAGTAATTTTTGACCGATCTTGAACGCAGCCCACAGACTGTCTGCCGCGTGTGTGTCTACTAAAGATGCACGATTGTGAATAACAATCGCTAAACCACTCGATTTTAGAAATCATTCAAAGTATTCGAATAATCCTAAAACCAATCGATAATCGAGGAAGTCGTGAAGCGTGAGTGGTATCATTCGTTTGGATTTCCGATAGTTTTAAGCACATGTAAAAGTAAACTCTATGCTCTGAGAAAAAGTATTTAATTTTGTGTGGAACATTCTAACAGAAAACCATCGAAATTCATGAATACTAGGTACTAACTTTATTGCGCCTCAATAAGGAACTATTTTGATTGTGACATAGGTTTGTACGAGTGAATAGAAAGATAAACGAAACAAACAAGTGTAAGCGAGAAAGAAATATAAATAATATGGCGTCGATTGCGAATAACAATCGATAATCCCGAAATCGCTAGTTTATAGTTGTCACAGAAAAATGATCTTTATGCACTCAGAAAAAATATCCAATTTTGTGTGGCTATTTGCCTAGTTTATGGGTTAGCCACGGCCGTTGGCCAGCAATCCATATCTTGTCAGTTTTTCGTGACCAATCAAAGGGAATTCGTGACGGCGGCAAACGGTGTTCAGACGTTCGCCCAAAGCTTATTCATATTCATATTTGTTTATTGCACGCCATAATAATAACATTAAGGTCTTAAAAATAGTGTAGATAATTATGGACCCTGTTGGGCACAAGCAATATTCTATCTAATATAAGTACTTAAGTATTATAACCAAATTATTATACTCTATTAAGTAATTTACACATTAACAACAGTAACAAGATATTATACACTTTTGAATAACATTAATTATATGCCATATGTTAGGCCTAATTTGTATTTGGATGCTAGAATATTAAAGAAATAAAAATAGAAATAGAAAATAGAAAGGTAGTGACAGTGAGTAAGTATTATTGATTTTCATCCAGATATTCGTTCATTGAATAATAGCACTTGCCCACTAGGAAGTGTTTTAATCGTTGGTTAAATGTGGTTTCATTATCTATGGTCTTCATATTTTCTGGTAATTTGTTATATATTTTTATTGACATTACAAACGCATTTTTTGTTTTTAGCGTTAGTCTAGATTGTGGGTACAATAAATTATTAGGATGTCTTAGTGAAAGAACATTGTTATCTCCCCTTCGTTTGTATAGATGTGTGTTTGTTCGAACGAACCTACATGCTTCCAGGATATATATTGAAGGTAGTGTTAAGATCTTATACTTTTGAAAGTAGGGTCGGCAACTGTGTGATGTATCTATATTCGGATGAAATCGACCATTTGTTTTTCGTTTTAGCCGTGTTTCTCTCGATTAATGTATATGAAGAAACGAGGAAATATGTAGTGTCATCTTTTTTAAATAAAACTTTTTATTTTTCATGCAAAACACAGAAATCATCATTTGGCATAGAGTAAGTGACGTCCATGTTGACGTCTGTGGCATCGTCTGACGGCCAACGCAGCCAGCAGTATGTTCTTCGGTTGTTATTATTTGGACTGGCAACTCATGTCTGGCCTGCGACATCTAGTGACGAATTTGGAACTACTGAAGTTCTTTTTTTTTTTTTAATTCCTCATTAGTTAGATATTTCGATTACAATCCCACCTCATATCAAAGCAAAAATAAATATTTTACATTGCGATAAAGTTCAGTACAGTTCAGTCAGACGAAATTAATCCAGCATCGAATCGATTAGATCACATTTCGTTCGATTCGATCGATTTACTCGTCGAAAAATTCCGTAAAGTAAACACAGACGCAAAAATAATAACACAAATAAAATGTAACCTCGAAACCAAGGATTAATCTGTGGTGTGGGTACTTAACTACTTACTGTGTTTATTTGTGTGGTTTATTTTATGTTGTTGTTTGATTGATCTGCGTGTGTTTCGGGCCATTTCGGGCGTCAATATCGAAGAAATCCTCATTCATTCTACAAGCAACATGCCTCGGTGGCCCCGGCGTCGTCGTGGCCGCGGCCGCGGCGGACGAGGCCACGTCCAGCTGATCCCAGATCCTATACCACGCTTCTGGAATACGCCGGAAACTCCGGAAAGTAGCGGCCTGGGTCAGGTGACCCGTCCGCCCGGCCTGAGTGGTAAAGAGATTGGCATGTTCTACAGGAACCTTCAAAAAAGACACCTGAAGAAGGAGTGTGCTGTCAGTATCAACTCTGCTTAGTTTTTATTTTACCACTATCGCGGTCAGCGAATTCTATAAGTCCTCGTTCAAAGACTCATAGTGACGCGAATGCTATAGAAGTCGTTAGTGTATTGGCCTTTTTGGAAGCAACTTACATAGAATTCGCATTTCCTTTGCAGGTATAGGTAGCCCTACTCTTTGTGTCCATTTGAGAACTTCCACTGGTTGTATAGTGTCACGTTAAGACTGTTTTTGCACACATACATGGGAGCAAGCGAGACATTCGAGTTTCCATCTCACTTCTCGAAAAATTATAGTGTCCAAAACATACCTACTACCTACAAGTTGGTTACCATCCGCGAAAAAGTTAATCAAATTTTATCTTTTTGTGCGATATCAGTTAAAGTTTAGTGAATGCAGACTGGTTTGTTGTAATTTAAGTACATGTACATCTCAGTAGTAAAATTTGTTATTTGGTCTAATTCTTACTAACTCTCAAACCAAATATTAGTAACCACAGGTAAAATTGCTTTACATCAGGTAGGCAAATAAACATGCCATATTTAAGTTTCCCATAAGGATTCACAGAAGTACAGTGACAACCTAAAGTGAGGTAGAGTGACCCAAACCACTTCAATACAAAAACCCTGAGCAACACATGTGCAAGCTGTTGAGGATTTGTTTTAAAACTGGGAGTTGATACAAAAAAATATATTTGAAGTGGATAACTACTTGAATTTATTTTTTGTTCCTTTCTAAATCCTGGGTGGAGGTAATAATTCTAAACATCTGTTTTTTTGCCAGTTAGAAAAGAAACAGTTTATGAATTCCAAGAATGTTTTGTTGAAGTAAAGAAAAAACTTGCATGGTATAATCCATTTAATAAAATCTTATTTTTCAGTTGAGACTTATCATACCTCCTGCAGTAGTTCGACAAGTCCGATTACACTTATTATCCATAGGAAAAATCGTGACCCAGAATGGAATTACGATACCAAATGCATATCTCTCGAAATTTATCAAACAAAAGCCTATCCTTATACCAGATGAAGACATAAAACATGAGATCAAATTCGAGCCTGAAGAGGCTACAACAGGTAATGAACCCATTTTCAAAATACCGTCAGTTCCAGTAAAATTGGAACCAAGCCCATCTACATCAGCAAATATGCATCGAACATCAGATTCAGACAACAGCTCTGAAGAAGGAACAAACAGACATACTTTTGTTCCTTTCAACATGCAACCGGGTGCTTCAAAGTCATCAGATTTTATATCCACATCCCAAGAGGAGCTATTGAACTATGGCAATCTAAATGACGACCGCAGACTGTTGTCACTAAGAGACGGAAGTCATTACAAATACAGCTATGCTGACATCATAACAGGCAGCTTCAATGAAAAACTTGATGAATGCCTAGCAAAAGGTATCACTATTAACATTCAAAATAATGCAGACATTAAAGACCTGAATGAAGGTTTTGCTTTGGAGTATGAAGACATGATTCAAAGAGCAGAGTATAAAAAGATGAAGGAGTTCAGAGTTAAATTGCCAGCATATAATAAACGTCAGGAACTTTTAGATGTGATAAACAATAGTTCGGTAATTGTGATCAGTGGTGAAACAGGATGTGGAAAGTCTACACAGGTAAATATTAAAATACACAAACACATGTAATACACTACCTGGTCAAGTTAACTTCAGACCTCACTGACATGCAATTGCCTTAAATGCGCCGTAATTAAATCATGTTTTAGGTCTCAAGATAACTCGACTGGGCCATAGGTATATTAGATTTTAGTACTATTCCAAACCCAGATTTCCGTCACCTATTTCCGTCTCCATCCTAGGTTCACTAGAACAAATCTTTTTTTTTTGTTTTCTATATTCATTTGCATTGCTATAAATGATCCTATGCCACCAACAAATGATACCATTAGGGTTCTGTACCCAAAGGGTGCCAACGGGACCCTATTACGAAGCCTCCGCTGTCCTTCTGTCTGTCCGTTTGTCTATCAGTCAGTAAGCTCTATCGCACAAACCGTAATAGCTAGAAAGTTAAATTTTTCCCAGAATGTGTATCTGCCTGTTGCCACTACAGCAGCAAATACTGAACTGAACTATATGAAATATTGAAAAAATAAAGTTGTGCCTATATACAAGAAACTTGATTTTTAGGGTACCGTACCCGAAGGGTGCCAAACGGGACCCTATTACTGAGACTTCGCTGTCCGTCTGTCCGTCCGTCCGTCCGTCCGTCCGTCCGTCCGTCCGTCCGTCCGTCCTGTCTGTCACCGGGTCCGTCTGCACGAACCGTAATAGCTAGAAAGCTGAAATTTTCACAGAATGTGTATATCTGTTGCCGCACCAACCACAAATACTGAAATACGAGAGATATTGCAAATTAAAGGGGGCCCCGATACAAGAGACGTGTTTAGATACACTTACGCATTTCAAAATGGAGATCTTGACTGAAACTGTTTATTTATTGTCATAGCAACCATGTCATAGACACATACTACACATTTAAATATGATAGCATATTTCGCGTCAACCCACATGGTTGTGGTTAGCCGGTATGATGTAGTGTAGACTCTCAATCCGGAGGTCGTCGGTTCAAATCTCGTGATGGCATAATCTTTTTAAATTTTCTTTTTGTTTATTTTTTTATTGTTTTGAGTGCTTTTGATTTGTTGTACGATGGTACGGTACCCTTCGTGTGCGATACCGACCCGCACTTAACCGATTATTTATACTTCTTTGGTACGATGCTGCGGAACCCTTCATGTGAGAGTCCGATTCGCACTTGTCTTATTTTTACATGTTGATTCACCCATATCAGGTGCCCCAAATAATCCTGGACGACGCGATCGTTAACCGGCGGGGCGCCAACACGAAGATATTAGTGACGCAGCCGCGGCGGATCGCAGCGTCGTCACTGTCGGAGCGGGTGGCGGCCGAGAGGGCGGAGGGGCGCGGCAACTCTGTGGGGTATGCTGTGAGGCTGGAGAAGTAAGTGTGCCTGGAGCCCAATCTTGATCGAAGATTCGATAGAAAACTATCGAAAAGCCAAATGTCAGTGATTCTTATTCTTTATGACATAAAATACAGGATGTAACAGAAGGGTGTATGTAGTCATGTTTTAGTTTAGTTTAGGGGGTTGTTGGGGAGACTATTCTGAACAACTTTCACCACAACCAATTTGATCAGAGCAACTTTATTTTTCATTGCTCCATACATTTTGGTCCGGACGGTCAGCTGATTTGTATAGAGAGGTGAAAATTAAAATTGCTCTGATCGAATCGGCTTCAAAGTGAAAGTTGCTCAGAATGATGTTCCTAACAACGCAACACCCTAAAATATGACTACACCTTTCTGTTATACCCTGTATAAATTCCTGCGTTCTCGAAAACGTTTTACGATCTCGAAAACGTTCGTGATCGAGGCTCAGTAGCTTTACTTTCATCTGGCATGCATGTCATTTGAAACAGTTTCTCATACGTATAATGTCATAGATGTCATCACTCTGGTTTTCCTCGCTTCGCTCGCGCGGATTAAGATACATTATCTCGTATCAAAATTAATGTATCATGTGCTTATGAAAACTGGTATTGTACTAATACCACTTTCCTTTCGTATACTCTCAGATAAATGGGTACCTAATGATTGCCATGGCATGGCTTTGATAATTTTTTCCTGGTCAAGTTACCATGGTACAGACTGACCCCGCCAGAGATATCTTGTATTTAGAAATTTCTTGGCGCCCGAGGTAGCTCGCACCTCTCTTTCGCCCATTAATTTTATTTTATTAAAGTATGTAAGCGTGTAGGTAGTAGGTACTACCCCCTCCACGCAACACCCAAAGCCCCTCCAGACTGTGAACTTTTAGTTTTCTACCGCCTCACCTTGTTGGATGTGGAAGTGGATGATTCCTTCTACACAGTGGATAGGGGATCCACAACGCATCCACACGGCCTCAACTTCTGTGTGTGCGTCGACAGCACACTGAAGCACGTCACACGTCGACGCACACACACACACACACAAGCACTCCCACATCCACCAAGGTGACCCGGTTGTAAACCCAGCCACTACAGTTCGGAAGCGTTGTAAATTGTAAATAAATAAATAAGCCACGAAATTTCTAAAGACATCCTGTCTCTTCTATTTAAATATTTCACTTTATCAGGGTAGAAGCGCGGCCACGCGGCAGCATCATGTTCTGCACCACCGGTATTCTCCTCAACGAGTTGGAAGTGAACCAGGGGCTGAGCAGCCTGAGCCACGTGATCCTCGACGAGGTGCATGAGAGAGACGTGTATATTGACCTGGTCATGGTCATGTTGAAACAGGTAGGCACTTACTTACACTTACAAATGTTCTTACTGAAGGTATCTGAAGCCGGGTATCCACTATGTTCGCGAACCTCTTGCGCTCCGCGCTCCTGCAACTGCTCCCCATAATGGATACGTTCGCGCTCCCGGAGCGTGCAACGTTGCGCGCTCCGCTCAGTGGCGGTAAGTTGGGCGAACACAAACCGCGACTGTGGAGCGCGTCGTGTTGCGCATGGAGATGCGCGTACCGTCTCCATCAGAGCGGTTGCACGAGCGCGGAGCGCAGGAGGTTCGCGAACATAGTGGATACCCACTTTAAGACCGCACTAGCGACAGTGGAGCGGAGCGACTCAACGCTTTTAGATGTCGCTCGGGATACCGCACTAGAGCGGCTGCGTGCGGTGCGACAGTTTCGCTCGTCATTCGACCAAAGAACGAAAGAGAAATAAACGGCCAAGTGCGAGTCGAATATTATCTATAAAAAACAGCAAAAAAAAATTGTATGGGAGCCCCCCCTAAATATTAATTTAATTTTAATTTAATTATTTATTTTTTAAGTTCAAAGTTCAAAGTTCTTTATTACTATAGATATTAAAAATATACTTAGTACACGTAATTTGTGCCTCTTCTTTACATTGGACCACTGTGGGGAAAGAAGGGCAAGAAACTCCCACAGATTGACTTACAGAGTTTACTAATAAAATAATATTAACATTAAGTTCAGTGTTAATTCCATGCGTTCTTATCATTAATATATTGTTGTATATCATAGTATCCCTTTTTATACAAAGTTCTTTTAATACGGCTTTTGAATTGCTCAAAAGGCAAATTCAAAATCTCCAGGGGTAACTTGTTGTAGAAGATAATACATTGACCCATAAAGGAATTTCTAACCTTCGCGAGTCTAAACCGGGGTGTAACAAGTCGGTGATTATCTCTTAGGTTAATATCACAGCTATCGCTTATTTTGGGATATGTTCCAAGGTTCTTACGTACATACATTATATTTTCGAAAATATATTGACTTGATACAGTCAGTATGTCAATTTCTTTAAAAAGTTCTCTTAGGGAGTCTCTGGGCTTTAAATTATAAATTGCTCGAATAGCTCTTTTTTGTAAAACAAAAATAGTTTGAATATCTGCTGCCTTCCCCCACAACAAGATACCATAGGACATAACACTATGAAAATAACTAAAATAGACTAACCTAGCTGTAGCCACATCCGTGTGCTGTCTAATGCTCCTAACAGCGTATGCCGCCGAACTTAATCTGCCCGCCAATTTATCAATGTGCGGTCCCCACTGCAATTTGCAGTCAATAGTTATTCCAAGGAACTTTGTGTCATTTACTAATTCCAAAGACTTCCCGTCCATCACTAAACTCGTCTCAACCTGCCTAACACTTGGAAGAGAGAACTTTATACACTTCGTTTTACTAGCGTTTAGTAATAAATTATTAATTGTAAACCAATTCAAGATTAATGACAATACATTATTAATATCATCGAAATTTTCTTTTTGTCTTTCAACCTTAAAAACCAGTGAAGTATCATCAGCAAACAACACTGTATCAGCAAATCTTTCCACCATAAAAGGCAGATCATTAATATAGACCAGGAACAAGAAAGGGCCTAATATGGAACCTTGTGGAACGCCTATCTTCACACCCGATCCATCAGATTTAGTGCCGTTGATTTCTGTCTTTTGAATTCTATTGCTCAAATACGATTCTAGTAAATCTAACGCTCTATTTCTAACACCGTAATGATTCAGTTTCATTAGTAGCGTATCATGATCAACACAGTCAAATGCCTTCGACAAATCGCAAAAAATGCCAACAGCATCTTGTGCCCCCTCCCACGCAGAGAAAATAGTCGTAATAAGGGTAACACCTGCATCCGTTGTTGATTTACCCCTAGTAAAACCGAATTGTTTAGCGTGAAGTTGTTTCGTATAGTTGAAATGAGACAGCATTTGATTAAGTATAATTTTTCAAATATCTTACTAAGTGATGGTAGTACTGATATTGGTCTGAAGTTTGAAGGATCACCTTTATCTTCTGACTTGAACAGAGGTATCAGTTTACTATGCTTCATGAGGTCTGGGAACACTCCATCGTCAACACACTTGTTGAATATGTAAGCCAAGTGTGGGGCTATAACCAGAATTACTGAATCAATTACTTTTACTGACATACCCCACAGATCTTCAGTATTTTTTAAGTTAAGTAACCCGAATGATTTGACAATGTCCTTTGGATATACATGACTAAATTCAAAGTCTACAATTACTGGTGATAGTGTTGCTTTTTAATAATATCTGCGCTTCATTTGGGGATGAGTTTAGATGTTCTGTCGTGAGTAAGGGTATATTTGTAAAGAATGTCTCAAATGCTTGAGCTACCTCAGCGTTGTTCTTAATAACATCATCACCTATTTTTAAGCAGAAATCATTATTCCGAGGTATAACTTTCCCAGTTTCGCGGTTTATAATTTGCCAAATGGTTTTCGATTTATTATTAGAATTTTTTATTTTTTTATTAATGTGTAAAGATTTTGCGGCTCTACAGACTATCTTGAAAGTTTTAGAATATTTTTTAACGTACTCATGAAATTTTGTGTCAAAATTATAGGTTTTTTTATCATAAAGATCATACAATGTGACTCTACTTTTACGAATTCCAATAGTTGCCCAGTCACTAAATCTAGACTTACCGTTATTGTCGATGACTTTCTTTAGTTTAAAAACTTTATAGTAAATAATATACTCAATATATTGTGAACATTTTAAGCGTCTACCTGCTACCATTATCAATATCGAGCAAAAATGAGCAAAAAAATCACGTTTTTTGTATGGGAGCCCCCTTAATATTAAATTTCTTTTGATTTTTAGTATTTGTTGTTATAGCGGCAACAGAAATACATTATCTGTGAAAATTTCAACTGTCTAGCTACCACGGTTCATGAGATACAGCCTGGTGACAGACAGACGGACGGACGGACGGACGGACAGCGAAGTCTCAGTAATAGGATCCCGTTTGGCACCCTTCGGGTACGGAACCCTAAAAAAGGAGAGAGGGGCGGAGGGCGTGGTAGCGAGACTACGACAGTAACTGTTTTGGCTAGTTGCCCAACTTTGTCGCGCAGGCTCGTGTCGCTGGATGCTGCGCTCCGCTGTCGCGTTATATGTTTGCCTTGAAAGAATAATTTGTCGTGCACTGTCGCGTCGCTCCGCTGTCGCTATATAGTGCGGTCTTACTTTTAGAGATACTTGCAATTAGTCTTCTTGAGTGGCCTCTATGACCCCACATAGAAATTGGCTTGATGTTACTCCTTACTCCTCTATCTCTCCCATGCTCTATTGTTTGAGAGACAGAGGAGTATGGAAGGAGTACATTCATGCGCCTGTCTTGTCGGTATTCTTAACTTCATCTCACCCCACAGATCCTGAAAAAGCGAAAGGACCTAAAACTCATCCTCATGAGCGCCACACTGGATGCCCAAAGCCTCTCAGCGTACTACGACAACTGCCCGACCATCCACATCGAAGGTCTAGCCTACCCAGTTCAGGATATCTACCTGGAAGAAATTCTGGGTCTGACGCAATTTGACCCGAACACCCTTCCATGGAAGGACTCGAGAAGGGATCAAGCGAAAGCAATGGAAAAGGATATTCAGCATAAGGCAGATGTTGGTATGTATTTATTGCAAAAGTGCACACCAAATCTACTCAAATCTAGTGATGGTCAGAGAGGTAGGGAACTGATACATGAAATGACTTAGTAGTATTTAACGACAGGGCCGTATCAAAGATGGGGAAACACGAAGAAAAGCGTTTCTTTCGAGTATTTCTGAAACACTTTGGATACCAGATGTTTTAAAATCTTGTTCACCCTTTTTTTTGATTCGCACTCGACCCTTTCTACATGTCTCCACGCTGGCGACGACGCCACACCTCGGACACTCCATAGAACGCTCGTAAAATAAGCACCTATTACTACTACATGACTAAATGAGGTTTGTATACGTGCAAATGTGTGCGTAAATATTGCTAGGGCTGGTAGCGCGGCAAATGCAGCGATTTGCGTCGGGCGAACCGAAAGACGACGGCGCGACCCGAACACAAGCATTTGCATTATTATGAAGTGACTTTGTAGGGGCGCTGCCGTTTAAACAGGTACCTAGTTGGGTTCTCATTGAAATCCTAAAAAATGTTAATGTTCACTTTGATCCTTCATACATTAAGTTACAAAAATGGAGTAAGTAGGTATCGAATAACTGTCTAAAAGTGGGCACAGTGCCTTTGCCACCTCTTATGGGAAAAGGCGTGAAGCTATGTTATGTTGTTGTTACCTACTATTACTTATTCTGAAGTAGGTAAGAGACACTTGGCGTGAACTGTAGGTAGGTACCTACCTATGTAAAAACATCGTTAGGATTGTACAATATTCGAATTTTATGTTAAGTAGGTACCTAGTCTCTGAGAGATTCAAAACAACCAAACCACTACAGGACAGGGTTCGAGCGAGACCCGGCCGAAGCTCGCTGTATGTGGACCCAGCTAATGGCGGCGCACCGCCGCTGCGACAAAGTTGGTGCGTGCGTACTTGGGTCAATCAACTTTTCTGTCAACCCACGCACTCTCTCTGAAAGTTCTTCGAGGACAAGCAGATCAACGGCACTATCAAAGGACACCATACCGCGCCATGCGAGCAAAAAAAACACAAACGAAGATCTTCGAGAACGTAATCAAGTTCCCCGTAGTGCCTGCTAGCTTAGATACTATTGTTATATTCGTCAAATGTGTAAATTTAACCATTTAGCGTATTTTAATAATAAATGGTCGGGGACAGCGAAGTGTGGGTAAAATAGTTGATTGACCCACCTAGGTCTTATTTATTATCAATTATCGTAGTCAGTAGCTAGTAAGTACTACAAACATATAACTCTGTCTCTGTCTCGCACAAAGTCTGTCCTTGTGAGAGAGCGAGACACACACAGCAAACGCTGACCAAGTTACATTCCGGGAGTTAAGGTATTAGAATTTTTATTTCTCAAAAGAACAACAATAGAGTTGCTGTTGCTTACCTTCTTTCATCAGTCGGGAACCGAAAGAATCTCCTGTCTTTGCTGTTTCTAGTTGACGACAGACACACAAATAATGCACAAAACTTCACCATATTATATTACCGGTTATTATTCACTGTATACGCGCGATCACTCGTCAGGCGTTCAACCGCGTCTATTGATATTTCAACCAGTTCCTAGACGCCAGGGGTGGGGTGCGGTATCTGAATCAGCGCGGGGAAGGGAGTGGCCGTTCTGTACGGAGTACTATTATCTCTTCTGTGACGACGCTGCGGGCAACTACTAGTATGAAATAATTTCTGCTTTAACATAATCGGAACGGAGTGCACAAATAATTTATATCATTATATTTATATTATTATTATTATTTTTTTATTTGGTATATTCCGAATAAGATGTATGTATGTAACTAGTAATTCCTGCTGTACCTGCTGCTATTCAAACTTTTAAGGCCCTATTTTCTGTTACAGGTGCCTGGTTGCATTCAATAAAGCGTAAAACCGACCCCAGAGTCTACCGAGCCTTACTGGACTGGCGACTGGAAGAGCTCCAAGTATGCCTTATCTTCGAAGTCCTAGCACACATATGCAAGGGAAAGCCTGGGGCGGTGCTCATATTTGTGCCAGGAATTGCCGAAATCACTAAAATATTCACTCATATAACCCAAAGCGGCAACTACCCTCCATCACAGTACGAAGTATATCCGCTCCATTCGAAACTACCCTCGTTGGAGCAGAAGAGGATATTTGAAAGGCCCCGTGAAGGTGTAAGGAAGATTATAATAGCGACGAATATTGCCGAGACGTCGATAACTATTGATGATATAGTGTACGTGATTGATTCTGGGAAGATTAAGATGAGCGGCTTGAATGTGGAGGATAATGTGGCTACTTTGAATACTGAATGGGTTTCACAGGCGAATTTGAGGCAAAGGTAATATTCTTTGAAGCTTGTTGTTAGGGTTCCGTACCCGAAGGGTGCCAAACGGGACCCTATTACTAAGGCTCCGCTGTCCGTCTGTCCGTCTGTCCGTCGTCGGGTCCTACAGCACGAACCGTAATAGCTAGAGAGTTGAAATGTTTTACAGAATGTGTATTTCCATTACCGCAACAACAACAAATACTGAAAAAATTAATAACTGAAATACACGAAAAAAGGGTGTTTAGAATTAAATAGTAGGTATTAACTACGTCAATTTCAATACAAAAATCCTGACATTTCTTAACAGCAAGAGACGGCTGACGGCCGTATTAGGACATACAACGATGGTGCGGAAGCCTTCGTGTGCGAGTCCGACCCGCACTTGTTGTTGTTGCGGCAATAGAAATACACATTCTGTAAAACATTTCCACTCTCTAGCTATCTATTACGGTTCGTGCTGTAGGACCCGATGACGGACAGACGGACAGCGAAGCCTTAGTAATAGGGTCCCGTTTGGCGCCCTTCGGGTACGGAACCCTAGAAAGCACCAACAGGGAGCAATGAAATATGTATAAACCCATTTTCCAAGACCATGTGAATGTATGTGAACTGTATTCAAGACGCGGTCGCGCCGGCCGCTGCCAGCCCGGTGTGTGCTACCACATGCTGACGTCATACCGCGCCTCCAAGCTGGCGGAGCGGCTCCTCCCGGAGTTGCAACGAAGCAACCTCCTCGAACCGGTGCTGATGCTAAAGAAACTGAGGATGGGAATGGCTGAGGAGGCGTTGAAGATGGTTCCCGACCCACCGGCGGATAGAACTGTGAAGTGGGCGGTCAAGCATTTGCAGCAGTGAGTATCGTATTTATTCGTCTTATAATGCCTTTTATAATGGATGATGGCAGTCAACTCTCCTTAGTTCTCTCTGCTCTACGCCAAGTGCATGTATTCTACGCTTATCTCGTGTACCTCGAGTTGCATGAAACAAATTAGAAATTTTAGGATATCCTTAGCATCAGAAACAAATGACTAACCTATGAGGTTAGGTGACAACCTTAAATGGCATTGGGTAATGTTGGCGTCGTTTTGACGTTTCCATAGAGTTTGGTCCATTTTAAGTATTGGCAGCCACTCATGAAACTTATAAATTTTGAAAGAGCAATTAAAAATAAGCTAATCTTACTATGGAGTACTTATAGCTAAATCATTTCGGGGCTGAGATATCTCACTTTAAAGATTTTTCAGTACAAAAAGTGTACAAATACAAATGTGTTTATTTTGCGTAGATATGGTTGCGTAGACATGCAAAATAGCACTAAGGTAGTGCAATACAATATAATTACTTATACAATAGCTAGAATCTTACGGCACAAGAGTAATCAAATCATAAATTCAGACCAGAATCTTATCGTCTAGATATTCAGCAACGGAATAGTAAGTTTTATTAATTAAGACCTTTCGTAGTTCTTTTTTAAATTGCAGTATGTTAACTATGTTACGAATTCTGTCAGGTAGGTGGTTCCAAATTATAGGTCCCATGCCAAAAATATTGTTCTTGAATAGTGCCGTTTGGTGTTGGGGCATACGTATTTTATTCATATGCTTACTATTATAAGTTGTAAATAGGTGCATGTAAGACTTAATAAATATAACTACCTCAAGCGTGTTACATTGAAGCTCTATTATCTCAGCTTCGAAATGGTTTATAGCAATGCTTCCTCTTTAAATAAATACACTAGGATACTACTACCAAATAATGATAAAGATATCGGTGGCCGCGCATAAAAAAAATGACGCCAATGGTCCATAGTAAGTTACCCAAACCCCTTTCAAAATCGTTTCGTGCAAGCTCTGACTGATCGTCGGACTTCATTTGGGTTAATTTACTATAAAATTGTGGGATACAAATGATCGAAAAATTATTGTATGTCCTGTTAGAAACAGCCTCCCCGACATATCAAGTCACGAATCGGCTATGACATGATCGCGTCTGATGATCATTTGGTTCATAAACCTGTGGGTCAAGCAGGAACCCTTGGTGCGCGAGTCCTACTCGCACTTGGCCGGTTATTCCTGCCACCTACACTGTTTACAACTTGAAACGTGTTTCAGAGTCGGCGCTCTCGACACGAACGAGACGTTAACCGCGCTCGGCTGGCACCTAGCGCGACTGCCGGTCCACCCGGCCGCTGGCAAGCTGCTGCTACTCGGCGCTCTATTTGGTTGCTTAGATAGAGCCGCGTCCGTGGCCGCTGTGTGGGGCTTCAAGGACCCCTTTATGATGGTTATTGGTGGGTTTTAATTAGATTACTGAACTCGTTTGGCTGGCATTAGCGATATCGCTGACAGAATAGCTGCGAGGAACTCTGCTCGACTATCAGCTTTGTTTATCTCCGAAATCGATCCCAATTATTCCCGATCCCTCGTTTTCAAAGATATACAAGGTGTAAATGAATTAACGCAAAATGAGAAACTACTTTGTTATGGACATCATTCTGAGCAACTACATTTTGGCCTGAGTGGGTCAGCTGATTTTTATGGAGATGTGAAAAATAAAGTTGCTTTGATCAAATCGGTTTCATAATTAAAGTTGCTCAGAATGATGTCCCTAGCAAAGTAGTTTATCATTTTGCGTTAATTCATTTACACCTTGTATATCTTTCAAAACGAGGGATCGGGAATAATTCGATTTCGGAGATAAAGAAAGCTGATAGTGAATCAGAGTACACCGTGTATGTTGATTTTGGCATACAAATCCGACGGTTTAGACGCAGTGAAATTTAATTTCCACCTAATTTCAGCCAGTAACTGTACTCCTTTTTCATGATAGGGAGGCAGCATATCCTTAACTAAATCACGTTATTCCCAGGCAAAGAAAAAGAGCGTGACAAAGCAAAAATGGAGCTAACCGGCGGCGAGCCCAGCGACCACGTGGCCATGTCCGAAGCGATCATAGGCTGGGAGCGATCGGGCAGAGAACAACGCTCCTTCGCATTCAAATACTTCCTCTCGAACAACACACTACAACTGCTGTCACAAATGAAACACCAGTTTGGAGATAACCTCAAACAGATGGGATTCCTCACGTCCGGGGATATCAGGTCGACATGGGAGAACAGGAATGCTCATAATATAAGTCTGTTCAAGGCGATTGTCGCGGCGTCGTTGTATCCTAATATTGGGGTTGTCAAGTAAGTTTTTAGGGTACCGTACCCGAAGGGTGCCAAACGGGACCCTATTACTAAGGCTCCGCTGTCCGTCCGTCCGTCCGTCCGTCCGTCAGCGGGTCCTAAGCACGAACCGTAATAGCTAGAAAGTTGAAATTTTCACAGAAGGTGTATCTGTTGCCACAACAACAACAAATACTGAAATACGAGAGATATTACAAATTAAAGGGGGTCCCCATACAAGAGACGTGTTTTCAATTTTCTTTTTGTTTTATTGTTTGTTGTGTTGTACGATGGTAGGTACCCTTCTAGTGCGATTCCGACTCGCACTTGACTGATTATTTATATATTTATACTGCCACTACTACTCACGTCATTAATGGAGAAGTTTTCAACTTCAACTTTAATTTAAAAACGTGTATGTCACATGATGTCACTAAAATATCCATTTCCTGCTACCAGATGGAGCGGCCTCAACTCAAGGAACCCACGGCGTCGCATAACTATTAAAGTCAAAACACCAGAAGAGGGCGTTGTCAACATCCACCCTAGCAGCGTGATGGCGAATACGTTCAGCAAGTCCGGCTTTGCCAACCGACCGATCTGCAATATGGGTGCGAACTGGCTCGTGTACTGGCTGAAACAGAAGTCGACTGCACTGTACTTGATAGATGTGACGCTGGTTTATACGCTGCCACTTCTGTTTTTCGGCGAGCTGATGGTGTCCGATGGTGAGTAAGAACTGGCTCGGTGTGTAACTTCACAGTTCCGAGGTTGCAGGTGCGGGTTCGATTCTACTTCTTGTAACGAATTACCCCTCTCACCCCCCCTAAACACCTACAAGCATGTTACCCCTCTTCGCGTGTAAAGCCTAGAGATAAAGCCTATGGATTTGTCGCCCTTACCGCGTTACTACCCTTACGGTTAAACGTCACCCCATGGCCAATAATAATGTGATCGTCTCGTAAAGCGTGGACCCTACGTCATGATTGGATACACTTAATATAATAAAATCCGCATTTAAATTATCGCGACGTAAGTACGATTAAACAGCGCGCATAGAGAGAAATATACACAGTACATAAAGAAAGTAACATAGGAAATGGAAATAAAGTAAGTGACTATAACTAGGTACTTAGCTTCGAGTGTAGTAGCTGGAACCTGGAACTGGAACCTCCCGACGATGTAGCTGTCTCTCCGTGTGTGAGAGAGAGGTGTCTCGCTCGCGTGCACACCACGCACCGCGAACAACACAGCGCGCACACTTATTCTATGTAAAACATTAGGTAAAACACTCGACGCTATGTCGGTTTGATATATTTTATAGGTGAATAGTAAATATATATTGTTTAAATATTATGTCAGTCAAGCAGTTTAAAGTCTTCCGCTGGTTTCTCTGTTACCTGTGAAGAGTGAAGGAAGGGGAATTTGATTGAATGTTCTAGACCGTGCGTTCTAGAGAAGGTTGGACCCTAACGAGTATTGAAAACAGCCTCCCAACACACCTTACAGCTGTCCCTCAGATAAGGGCTAAAACCTTATCTCTCCAGCTAATTCCGGGCAAGACCTAACTATCCGACCTACTAGCCCATTCACACACACTCAAACCGTCTCAATCTACCTCATACAACCTAAGTCGTCTAGCTAGACTTTCGGGGGCATCTAATTCTAATCCCTAGGTACATCTTAGAAGAAGATGTGAAGTGTTGTGCTAATTACTTCATAAAATGGCCGAAATCGTCGCTAATCGAATCCTTTCGGATCGGACAGCTAGAATCCAGACATTTTAGAAGAAATTAGAAGTATACCTAAGCTAGTGCATGTTTGAGAATTTACTAATCATCGAAGTTAAAGATGCTCGCTTTGACTTAGCAATCAAAGCGGAAGTTTCCGGAAAGACCCGCTATATATTTCCGTCAACGATTATGATTTCAGCACAATCATTGATAGAATAGGGATAGGTTGTCGATCCACTGTGTGGTAGAAGTTACTAGCCCGCGGTTAAGCCCGACAACTAGCAATCCACGAACGTCTTCTCAAAAGTTCAACCCACAGACCCTAGAAACACCTAAATAAATCAGGTCTAAGGCGTGTGAGATAACGATTAGAAGAGATGTATAGTTAAATGATTTCAGTTCAAATTCTCTTAAAAAACTTGACACTCCCTTCAATAGGTAGTATAAATAATTAAATGGTAAAAGGCAAGAGAATTGAAGTTGAAACCTGAATGGTCCCTATGGTTCCCTCCTACGATTCGTGATCGCCTATCTCAAATTATTAGGATGACATTTCAATATCATACCTTTTAGAATTAAAGTTACTTGGGAGTGGGATTCTAACCATACACATCAAACATACAAACATATTACTACTATCGAATATAGTATGAGAATATCAGGGTAAAGCGCCGAGCTCTGCAACATGTCTCTCCATCGAAGTCTATATAAATTTCGAACATACTCATCAAAGGTCAAAGAAAATGATTATTCACAAAAATAGTAAGACACACTTAACTCTCAGCTTCGTAGATACCGTTGAAACCCGCTCGCCCTTAGATCGTCAATCAAATAAAGTCTTTGTCAATGTGTATAATAATATAAGTACTTATGCAAATATTATAAATAGAAAAATGTATGCTTAACAAGATAAATTTTACACAGATTTATCAATAAAGACGTCTGGAATAAAACACTGTCAGTGTAGTACGCCTTTACACTGGTTTCGCTATTTTACACTCCCGCACAAGTGTGGTCACGTCCTACGTTCACGTCTCAAGACTTTTGTAACGCCCGGAAAAGTCCTAGATATCCCGAATGACCTATTACGCGCCGAGGTCCGGTCTCTTTCACGGATCCCGCCGGACTCTCCCGCCATCCCCTGTTTTCGTCTCTCCAATGCCCGTGCGCAAACCCTCTACACTATTTCCTCAACCAATCGCATTGCCGGGATTTTACATTGCCAAGCATCCCACGCCCCCACAACATTTCGCTATCGCCTGTATAGTGCGACCCGACGGGTTTGTACCTAACTTAAGTCCGCTAATGATAATCATTATCGTGGTGAAATTTTAGCATAAATCCGAGTACATGAAAGGCAAAAGTCAATCTCATAATTGATACACCAATATTCTACATGTTTTACCTTTGATTACATGCCTGATAAGTTCTTTATTGTACAAAACATACGATACTGGTGATAAACTATTCAGCAAATAAATATTATTCAGTGTCCTGAATAAAACGCTGCCTCATTATCTGGGTTCGAACCAGATTATATTTTCACAACAATCCGAAGTTTCTCTTAACCGCCATAGTGAAATAACATCGAAGTTACTTCGGCTTTACACGACTTACTTACTCACTCTAAAATTACACATACGACGAGACTCGGCGTTGACAACTGTTCAATAAATTCTTCTGGATTCATCAATACCTAATTAACTCATCGTTTTATGGCCTCGAATTACATAACGCACACGTAACATCAATTAATTGTCCACAAATTATTAAGACGAACATTTCGTATGACAAAGTACAATACTTCCTTCCCTCCTTGTCCAGATAAACCCTTTTGTTTTCAATAGAAATACGTTTTTAGAAAGCTATGTCCTATTGTTAACACATTTCTTCCAACCAGTTCACAAAATATTTTAAAGAGTCATAAAACAATCGACCCAACGATGTTAGCAATAAATTTAAGTTTCATTCCACCAAAGCACTGTGATTTTTTTAAGAAAGCGATAAATTCTATTAAGTTTGACAAGGCTCTTGTCTTTTCCCTAGAACCACAAACAAAAGTAAGTTTGGAAAAAACCCCAAACGTCTTTATTATATTATCGTCGTTGGGTCAAATGTGTACCAGATGGCGATTTCTATGAAATGTGGAAAAAATTAACAAAACCCAAGATCGTCCCACTGCGTGAAGTAAATTTATCAGTTCGCACGTGTGTAGAAATTACCACTTAAAATACCATCAAACTGGTGCAACATTTCTGGG
The DNA here is from genome assembly GCA_963457715.1 of Argyresthia albistria. Taxonomy (NCBI): domain Eukaryota; kingdom Metazoa; phylum Arthropoda; class Insecta; order Lepidoptera; family Argyresthiidae; genus Argyresthia; species Argyresthia albistria. The sequence continues at coordinate 6,754,396 of OY735268.1, read as the reverse complement.
AAAAAATCTAAGATAACGTCCAATATTAGCATCCCTTTACGAACTGTCAGCGAACACTCCATCATATGATGATCACATGTAATGATTATTACAATCTGAGGCAAAAACATAGCCATACAGGGTATACAGTGTAATCAAGAGGCAATGTTTGAATGATGTCAAACAGGAAGTCTTTACTCTTTGTCATCGGGCTCTATCGCACGAACCGTAATCGGTAGAGAGTAGAAATTTTCCCAGAATGTGTACAGTCACGTAAATAACCTGAACGACAGGGATGGGAGATACTTTCCGCGACTGTAGCCATCGCTATGATGTCCCACGTCTGTCACTCGGTATCTTTTTACGTAAAGGAACAGGGCCGGGAGTTTCGTACAGGAATGGCATGAAGATAGCTATAGTGAGGTGATAAATGCCGGTTTTGTCTCGTCTATTTCTAAGGTGCCGAGACGCGCCGCGCCGCTTACAAACAAACCAGAATTTTGCGTATAGCTATTGCAGTGCGACTCACAGCCCTGTAGGGTGTAACAGAAAGGGGTTTACAAGCCGAAAGTGGGTTATTTTATTAGGGACATCATTCAGAACAACTTTCACTATGGGACCGACTTAGACCGAGCTCTAGGCCCGAAATGTACTGAGTTAATTAAAAATAAAGTTGCTCTGATCAAGTCGGTCCCATAGTGAAAGTTGTTCAGAATGATGTCCCTGACAACCCTCTTTCGGCTTGTACACCCCTTTCTGTTACACCCTGTATTTGTCCACACCCAGAGCCAGTGGTAGACGCGCCCGACCACTGTTACATGCTGCTCTCGACGTTCATGGTGCGATGCCACCGCGACACCGCAGACATGCTGTTCGAACTGCGCTCGCTGCTCGACCACGTGTTGGGGTCCAAGGTGATGGTCGGCGAACACTCGGTGCGGCACAGCGACTTCGAAGAGAATGTGCTGAAGTGAGTGCCGACGCTTTTAATCAGGCAGATAAGTAGCTAAAACCCTGATAAGTATCTATTTATTGTTGTACACATAGGTCTACCCCTGTTTAATTATTAACCTCTGTTATCAGAACTTGGTTTGCTGGAAGAGATCTCTTTTTTTAGAGATAAGCTCGCCTGTGTAAACTATTTTTATTTACTTTTGTTTTATTTCAACTAATTGCGGGCAATAAAGAAATTATGAATTATGAATAATCATGTCGGGTGAGATACTCAAATCTTTACAAGATATTCATCCAGAAATCGACACCTGAAGGCGTGTTCGAGACGAGTCTGATGCTGACTGGTGCTTGTGTTGCTACCAATAATTTGCTCGTTTTGTGCACCTGGCTGCTAAAAGGTCAAAACTGCATGTTCCGCCACCCAGTCCGCACTCACTACCAGCAGTGACAATGACAATATATGTGCCGTCCATCCGTCCGTGTCTACCGCTCCAGAACTGGACTGAAGTTACGAGAGTAGATGTGTATCGGACGCTGCTTAGATGATCAGACACTGATAATATGCTATAGAACTTATGATCATGGTGATACGAGTGGTTATCTTGACATGACCTTGACCTGACCTTGACCTTTTGCCCCTGGCCTCCGTTTGACGACATCAATTTACGTAGTACAACTCTGTGAGTGGGATGTGTGTAACGGAACCGAAATAGTTATAATAATAGTATGTACGTACATAATGTTATATTGTGTAATAAAGTTGGGTAATTAATTACTCTAAATATGTGTTTCAGCGCTGTAATAGATCTCATAACGGCTGAAGACGAACAAGCTGATTACGAAGATTCGGAATCAGACCAGTCGGAACACGAAGACAACCAAAGCCAAAGGATGAAGTGGAAACCCGAACGATAAATAAATAATTAACCAAGTAGAAATATTACTTACTTCAAAGTGATAGATAATAAACTTATTGTTAACTAAAATATTCTACCAATTTAACTACTAACATGTCCGAAACTACTAATTTCATTATATTATGTTGTCTAGCAACACCTGAGTTACAAGATGTCATTTCAATGGACTTTGATAAAAGTTGGGCATAACGATAGCAACTTATTTTGAACCATATAGCTATAGAGTTAAGATCGTTTACGCATTATGAAAATTCATTGTTTATTTTCTGACATATCTATGTGGCTGGCTACACAATCAAGGGTATCGAATGGAATTAAAGATAATTAATTAAACTATTAAGATTCTTGAGTCTGCAGTAATTACTTATTTCTTATTATTATAGTACCGAACCTACCTAGGGACTACTTTTTACGATGTTTTCTTCATTAAAGGTTAGTAAATGAATATTTAATGGTCTTCCATACATTGAATAAAATTAAATTCAGTACTTATCTATTATTAATATAATGATTTCTTTTTTCAGCAAAAATGTTCCAGGCCCCTGTTTGTATTGTACCGAAGGAAGCATACAGACTATTTAAAAACTAATGATATCAATGGCACTAGAGAAATCACTCTACAGCACGAGAAAACCAGGTAGGTCTGTGATATGTGTGTGACTGTGTATTAGCAACAGCTTTTAGCCTAATAAGGCTGGATTTTACCAACAAAAAGTTATGCGAAAATAACTATCCCGGGGATAATTTGTATGACAATGACAGTTCAAATGAGGTCATTCTATGAAAAAGTAGAAGATACTCTCGAGCATCGATATATACAAGTAAAAAGTTAGTCTTCGTTGGTAAAATTCGCTCTAATTAGTACTTGTGTAATAATTTCCTTGTAAGTATTTGTTAAAAGTTAATGCTCCCATTTGCTTCAATGTTAAAATCACACCTATAATAAACTACAAGACAAACATGCATCACGCCTTTTCCCATCCAGTGTTACAGAGGCACAAATGCGGGTAGGTACATTTTACGTGACAGAGGGCTAGCCTGTCGCCGCAGCTTCATAACATTTTGACGCAAATTAATTTCCAGGAATTCCCTCTCCCTAGACATGATGAGCTACTTGATAGAGGCAATAAACACTAACGATGTTTCTTTGAGAGCTATAGTACTGTCAGCTAAAGGGACCGTCTTCTCGGCCGGGCACAATTTGAAGGAGCTTGTAAGTACATACAAGAAGGCAAGGCAATACTTAATGGTTATCGGATTTATATCTCCCTCTCGCTAGCACATCTATTGTCGCCGCTACATTATTGTTAGTTTGGCCCGCGTTCTTATGAACCAATTAATAATTTTCTTTCATGATTATGTCAATGGGTAGTTAACAGTAAGTATCCTATTTGCGGTACTAACGGCCGTATCTTTTGATTGCGTTGACCCATTCGCAGCTCTGAGGCACCACAGAGTCCGGAATTGATGCGTGCGCAGATTTGATTATTATCTCTCATCACGCAGAAGATCGCATTTTAACATGACATATTGGGATTGGGCTTCTAAAAGATAGGGCTTATTTGTGAAATCGGTTACATATAGGGAATGCAATTTAATATTTTCTGCACAATTTAATATTCTCGAATTTAATGTAGGTAATAATTGAAACAAAAAGTAAACTTAAGAAAAAACCGACTTCCACAAACCCTGTTTGATTAGATTGAGTTTAATACAAACTGTAACCCCTTATCCCCCCCCCCCCTCTTGGGGAATTAATTTTGTCAAATCCCATATCAGTGCTACCCCACGCTACTAAGGAACCTTGTACAAAGTTTCATGGCTCTAGGTCCACCGGTTTAGGCTATGCGTTGCCTGCCCGTCAGCCACGCATTGTATTTGTACCTAGTATTGAGCAGATCTGGTGGCCATATGTGGTCTTCATCAGCATTTCCGCATCACAATACGCTTACCATGTGCATTTGCACGAGTTATTATGAAAAACACAAAAATCACCATAGGTCTGCCTATAATATTTGAAAAGTTCCTTCGATTTCTCCAGGATCCCATCATCAGATCCTGACCTGGTGTCAATGGGACCAATGGGAAGGTAAACCCTTTCAAACAAAAAATAATTTTCCAAATCGGTCCATCCGTTTAGGCGCTATCGGGGCACATACATAAAAAAAACATCCGGACGAATTGTAAACCTCCTCCTTTGGGAAGTCGGTTAAAAAAATAATAGTGACGTACGGTTGCCATACTTGTACAATATGTCGTCGTCTTTTTTCCAGCAATCTAGCTGTGGGGTCGACCAACATAAATTAGTATTCGACAAAGCGACTGAGCTTATGATGTCCATAGTGAGAAGTCCTGTACCAGTCGTCGCTAAGGTATACAATGGAAACATTGCTGATGAATTATTATCTATTATTACATCGACTACATACTTAATGGGTATGTTTATGTAATTTGATTTAGAATTCAAAACAAGCAATTATTCACATAGAGACGTGAGATTAGTTTGCATACTTTGCGATGCCAGTTTAGTTCCTCATTTCATTATGTACCTAGTTGATAATTTAAAATTCCTTGGTTAGGTAGCACTGATAATTTCTATTGCACTATTGGTATTCCAATTTGGTATAGTTAAACCATTTTGCGTTGAAGGTTTGACTTTGGTTGTGTTATGTTAGCCGTGCACATGCACATTGTGTCAGTGTGCGTAGGTACATAGTCTCTGGAGCGATCGGTGGACCGGATGCACGGCTGACAACAACCAAAGTCAAATCTTCTTCGTGAAATGGTTTAACTGTACCGATTCTAATAAAATGCGTCTCGTTAAGTTCAGCGAGATGGATTTGACAAACTTTTTTATATATTCTTTATTATAGATGATCGTTTGTTAATATCGTATTACTTAATAATTTGTAAAAACATTAAAACCGGCCAAGTGCGAGTCAGATTTGCGCACGAAGGGGTCTGTACCATTATCTATAAAAACGGCAAAAAAATCATGTCTGTTGTATGGGAGCCCCCTTTAATATTTATTATAAGTACTCTGTTTTTTAGTATTTGTTGTTATAGCGGCACCAGAAATCCATCATCTGTGAAAATTTTAACTGTCTAGCTATCATGGATCATGGTTCATGAGACACAACCTGGTGTCACACGGACAGACGGACAGCGGAGGCTTAGTAATACGGTCCCGTTTGGCACCCTTCGGGTAGGGAACCCTAACAACGAACAGAGCATTACGCCAGTTCCCGTATGGGGTGGCAGCATCGCCCGCGTTGTACTGTGACACTGGTGTGCCCCACTTTCACCCAGATATTCAATAGTCCAATTTGCGTGTCAGCCCAATGCTTCCAATATGGAGACTTACAAAGTTGAATAACCCCCGGATTCCCAGACGCTGATCACAGGTTACGATTATCTAACAGAGCAATCAACTAATTTCAACCAATCAAGTGGCTCTATTTTTAATTGATCATCAATCAGTTAATCGTAACCGAAGGATACCTCGGAAACCGGTGATAAGATTTTTTCTTATGATTGCAGATAGACGGGACAGCTGCGGCCGCGGGATGCCAGTTAGCGGCGCAATGCGATATGATCGTGTGCAGCGATAGGAGTAAATTCTCCACACCTGGGTTAGTCCAATTTCTACTGAAGGGTAAACAACCAACGACCTTTACTCCCTATTTCCAACATCCGGCATTCTTCCTTTAAAAACCAAAATTAAACAGTCGCGTGGCTGACCCAGGAAAAGATGGAGTCATGAGTTAGGTTAGGTCTATGGGATAAGGACTGGAGGGAGACCGCTCAGGATTGGATGGAGTGGAAGAGGGGGAGAGAGGCCTTTGCCCAGCAGTGGGGCATGGTAGGCTCGTAATAATAATAAGGGTTAAATCACAGATGGATGCTTTAATATTTAGTCAGTAATTAATACTTAATCGCGAATATAAATTACATGGTTTTATGTTTGTTTTAAGTACAGCCATTACAGAATAGTATACTTACATTTGTATCTTATTTTCGCAGAGCCAACTTCGGTGTTTTCTGTTCGACTCCCGGCATTGCAGTCGGGAGGTCGGTACCAAAATCCAGAGCTCTGTACATGCTCCTTACTGGTACGTAATTTATTTACTCGACCGCTAGCATTTGGCGCATCCTATACAGGGTGTTTGGAGTATGGTGCGACAAACAATTTTGGGGAGTAGAGGGGCTTGCACTGAACACATTTCTGCTTGAAATTCTGTCCTAACGTTGCGTAGTGGCTGAGATATATTTTTTTAAATATTTCTGGAAAATATACCCGATTCTTCCCGATGTTTTAATTATTTATGATGCATTATGTCGATCTGGACGGTCTCAACCAATTCCTCTCCACTCCGCCCGTTGTGATGGATGCTTCGGTCAAGTATGCCACTCTTCAAAGCCTACGCCCGAAAAAAATATTCATTCAAATATCACGAGAAATTATCAAAATATGATGGATTATGTGGAAGAATCGGGTATTTTTTTTTAGAAATAATTTTTGTCGCACCATGCTCCAAACATAATAAATTCAAAGCTCCAAACATATACCCTGTATATACAGGATGACTTTTGGGTCGTGACTCTAACAAATTGTTTCTAACTCGGTAAATGATTGTGGTTTCAGCTATTAAGCTAGAACCTATTTAAATGATCACAACTATACGTTAGTAATTTAATAAATTAATTCTGAATGTTTGGTCACCTTACAATTTAAGAAGTGTCAAAATCAAAGTCCATCCCTAAACAATTTATGACAAAGTCAAAAGACAATTTGCGCTTTAGAGTGTGTAGGGTGACCAACTGACCCTGAACCAAAATAGGACATACATTTTAATAATTATTTTTTTGTACCAAAAAAAGTGGTGACTTAGCGAGCTCTCATCTACAGCATAACATTCCTAACTAATAGGCAATTCTAAGGTTACTTTGTTGCTACACGACCCCGCAGTCAACGTGTAATTAATCTATGCCAAACAGCATGCCTGTAATGGCCCAAACTTACTGGTCAAGTAGTAATAAATATAACATAACTAGCGTTACGTCCAATGGGGTGGCAGATCCACAGTTGTGCCCTCAGCCAATTCAAAACCACGGGCTAGCCCATCGCCTCACCTATATGGAATGTGAAGTGAGTTTAGCCCATTAACGTCCCCACCGAGGGGCACATGCCTTCACCCTAGATTGTATCCAGTGCCGGGCTAGTGGCCAAACCGACTGTCAGAAGTTACAAGCTGCCCTATTTGGGCCTCTGACACAGCTTTACGACTAATACCACCGAGTAGTATATGGAATAACTGATGGTAAATTAAAATAATGTTCTTGTTTCCAGGAGAAACTCTCTCTGCCCAAGAAGCATACGAAAGTGGTTTGGTCACAAAAGTGACCCCGCCAGAACAGTTGGATGACGAAGTGAACAAAATAGTTGACAAAATCAAACTGAAAAGCCGAAGCATAATAGCTTTGGGCAAAGAATTTTACTATAAGCAGATAGAACTGGGTCTAAGTGATGCTTACAAATTGGGAGCTGATATAATGGTTGAGAATATTAATATGGACGATGGACAGGAAGGAATCAGGAGTTTCGTCGAAAAAAGAAAAGCCTGTTGGAAACACAAATAATGTCTTTGGGACACTAATTACAGGATTAATTTTATCATTTTTGTATGAAAGGAAATAACTGAGTAAAAGTTTGGAATGAGGTGGTCTTGCCAGAAAGCATTTATTTTAAGGGGTGTTTAATTCAAATAAAAAGTATGTACACTAGTTTTATTTGCCACTATTATAAAACCTTTAACTCATCTCCAAAGCATTAATAGCAAACATGATAAGGCTGGACAAACATGCCTCAAACGACACCTGTATACACAACATAATCATTTACTTACATATATAGTGGACAATATAAGTATACAAGGACAAGACAATCACAAATTAAACATAAATATATTTTTTACTCTTTGAATAGAACAATACAATAAAAACTGGCAAAAGCAATGTAATAAGTAAGTATGACGAAATGTTTATATTTTTTGACACATTTTGTAACCACATACATATAGGATAAAGCATTACATTAAACAACTTATATGCCTAAAATAATTTTAATATAATATTAAAGATACAATGCATCCAATAAAAAGAAACTTTAATTTAATGTTCACACAATGCATTCATATAAATGTAAAGTGTGTATTTTATTTATTGTCAGTGTTATAAATTCCCATGATGAGTTAGTAAATGCAATTTAAATTAACCAATTTCTGTTTGATGCTACCCCAAAACTCACATTAAATTACCTAGACTCTGAAGCCAACTTCAGTAGAATATTAATGTGCTTGCATAAAGAAGCAGCTTGCTTATTTCCTGGATGTAGTTTACTTGTATAATGGTGTACCATGCCATGCACTATCACCATTAACTTGAAGAGCGGCCAGTAAAGTCTAAATAGGAAAAGAAAACTACTTCCTTACACAGTCACTCTACACTATGCAAATATCCTTCCATAAATCTAAAATTAGTTACGGTGCAAAATATTTAGCCTTAACATATTCAAATGACATAGGAATACTAAGTTATATGATAGTTACATAAAAAGTCTTTTGGATCCCACATTCACAATCTGGATAAATATCAGCCGTTACGGGAATGTCTGTTGCATTTGTTCCCTCTGACTGGGTTATCAGGGTAGTGTGCCTCTCACTTCTTCGCCAGTTCATTTGAAAGCCAGTCTAGCCCTTCATAGAGACCTTGCCCTTGTGTTGCACAGGTTGCTTGAATGTACCACTGGAATAAAGAAAATTGGAAACTAATCATTCAAACTATATAATGATCGTAGACAAAAACAGCAACCAATAAATCAACAAAGGCACTTTGTACTTATTCTGATTCATCAATAGTACCTATGTTAGGAAAAGTAACATATAAGTAAATAGAGACTTCATTTAACTTACACGTCGATTCCTCAAGTTGTTCAAGTTAAGAGCATTTGTCAGTTCAGCTGCAGTCATTGCGTTTGGCATGTCTTGTTTGTTGGCAAACACCAATATGACAGCATCTCTTAACTCATCCTCCTTCAACTGAAACAGAATGTTGTTTGGTTTACCAGACTTTACCATATCTTATCAAATAACTAGTACCATCAATGGTACTTATTGGTTGTTTAGATAATTTTGACACATTTGTTGTTGCATGATTCTGATGGTTTATGATCTGTAGATCAACTTGAGTAGCTGACTGTACTACTGTGGTCCAAAGCATCAGTATCAAGTCAGTACTACTCCTTTAAGCCACTTAGGCTTCTAGCTGGGTTGGTGATGTAGACGATAAATATTTCAAGACATACCATGTTAGCCAATTCATTCTCTGCCTCCTGTATTCTCTTGGTGTCACTCGAGTCCACAACAAATATAAGACCCTGAGTGTTCTGGTAGTAATGGCGCCACAAAGGCCGGATCTTGTCCTGGCCGCCGACATCCCAAACGGTAAAACTAATGTTTTTATACTCGACAGTCTCCACATTGAACCCAATAGTAGGTATGGTTGTCACAATTTCGCCCAACTTTAGCTTGTAAAGTATAGTAGTTTTTCCAGCGGCATCGAGTCCCACTGTAAAGAATTTGAAAGATTGTGTTAGTCTAACGTGAACAAAGGGGTTAATTTCTCGTTTTATAGAGTAATTCAGACATAAAAGAAACTATTGTTCTACCGATGAGCTGTCATGTGTCACTTACCCATAAGGATGCGCATCTGTTTTTTGCCGAAGAGCCTAGTAAAAACACTAGAAATAGTTAAACCCATTTTTTCTTCTTATTCACAGTAACAATCGTAACTAATAATAATGCCAGAAAGCACAAATTCTCCAGAAAAACGCAATAAAAAATGTGATAAACTCCCTACGACTCCACATACGTCGACGTTTTCTATTGGTAGCTAGTGATGTGTATTTCATCGATCGTAACATGTAACCGAACTTCGTTATTAAAATCTGCCCCCTAGAATAAAGGTTGTTTTTGAGTTTTTATATACGCATGTATCACTAAAAAGTGGCCAAGTGCGAGTCGGACTCGCCCATTAAAGATTCCGTAGTAGCAAGTAATTATAAGACTGGATGTTTGTGTTGTAACTTTGTTTTTCATAGTGTTTGTATTGTATTAATGACAAAGTTATCTTTGCGGTTTTTAAAAAATGTTTTATATCTTAAAAACTGGTTATAATTTGTTCAAACCAATTTTCGTTGAAAATTTGTATCGAGATACACAGCATATATTTATTTTAGATTTTTCACTCTCTTACTTTAAAAGTTAGAGGGGGGGGGGGCACAATTTTTTTTCACTTTGGAAGGGTTTGTCTCTTTAAGGATTAACTTTCAGGAATAATGGTTTTAGGAACCTCAATGTCATTTTCAAAGACCTATCTATAGACACCCCACACATTTAATGAAAAAAAAATTTGGTGTCAATTCCATGTATGGGGGGGAGCCCCCTCTAATATTTTATTTTTTTAAATAAAAATCATAAAGCAGTTCACAGAATACATCTACATACCAAGTTTTAACTGTGTAGTCCTAATAGTTTTGGAATAAAGTTGCTGTGACAAACGGACGGACAGACAGACAGACAGACTTGACGAAACTATAGGGGTTCCTTGTTTCTCTAACGGAACCCTAAAACTCATGCTTGCACTGCCTGTCGTAAGCCGCAGGAACGGCTTGAGCGTTCATGGCGCCAGTCGTTATTTATTTTCGTGTACGATCGATCGATAGCCGAAATACATACGAGAGCAATATTTGCACACCACTAAAATCCATAGACAATTTCCAATTTCCCTTCATGTCATTAATTTTAGGGTTCCGTACGATAAGGGTGCCAAACGGGGCCCGATTACTAACCTCTGCATTCCATCCGTCACGGACGTCACGTGTCGTTCGTTCGTCAGTCAGTGGGCTAGGTTGAATATTTATGTTCTGTGGTTGCCGCAATAGCAACAAACTCAAATATTTATTGCATAAATGTTAGGTACAACATTTATGCAATAAATATTTATAACAAGATGGTTTTCTGGAAGAAATCTCTTATTCGAGATAAGCTCGCCTTTGTACACGATTTGTCTACAAGGTGTAAATGAGGTCGCAATAAACGTTTTGAGTTTGAGTTTGAGTTATCGCAAAATAAGAAACTGCTTGGCTCAACTTTAGTTCCTGACCTATTGGCTAGGCTGTCAAAACTTTTTTAGCGTATAGTTGGGGTCATTTAATCATCTTCCTGAAAGTTTCAGGTAACGGAAATTAGTAGTTTTTAAGATATGATTTTTTGAAAATCTGAAATATTGTAAAATTATGTAACAAAACGCAAAAAATATGTCAAAATCTATGGTCTGTGGTCAAAATACATTAGTTACGTTTCGTTGTATGCATATTTGAAAAGATGAATCTATTTTAAACGTAAAATATCACTTTTGATAAATTAAAAGTTGTAATTTTTCTGAAACGGAGTGCATTTGGGGTGTTGTCTGTCCGAGTTTTTGTTGGTTGGGCGGCCATTTTGAATCCGATTGGATCAATTATAGGTTACTTCCTGTTTGAAAACTAAAGATAGGTTTGTTAGGTACACACTTATAAGCAGAACCGGGAGCCGGAGCGAAGCGGAGCGGAGCGAGGCGACCCCCTACTTCTAAAAACCCCCCCTCCAACCCCTCATCCCCTCCAACTCCCCCGCCCAACAATGCAAAAAAACTTCAAAACTCAAAACTTTAAAAAATCATATCTCAGCAATTAGGCACTTCCGCGGGGGGGGAGAAGTAGGGGAGGCATCTGCCCCCTCCCCCTTCCCCCCCTCTCCCCCTCAAGGTCAAGGTCAGTAGGTCAGGATCTAAAGTCCTTATATTATGTAACCTCCAAAAATTAAAAAAATCATAACTCAGAAACTATACAGTTCCGTTCGGGGGGAGTAGTAGGGGGGGCATCCCCCCACCTCCCCCCTCCCCCCTTCCCCCCTCCCAAGGTCAATTTCAGTAGGTCAGGAACTAAAGTCCTTCCACCAAGGTATCTGTTTGCCATCACATGAGAGTACAATAAAGAAATAACGAATTACTAAGATGTAACATGGTTGTACTTCAGACTTAGTACTCTTTTCAAAAATAATGAACCACACCACACGTGGAATGGTTTTGAAATCGGGGACTCCCCAAACTCCCCATGTGTGCAAGACGTGTTTATTAAAAGCTGTTTGTTTTATTGTAAGCTACGAGTTGCTGCGGAACCCTTCGTGGAAGAGGCTGAATGGCACTTGGCAAATTTTTGACATTTCAAGCAGATTTGCTGACAGTTTGACAGCCATACTTCGTCTTGACACAGACCAGCCAATCGGAATCCGATTAGAGTTTGCTGTCATGCGTCGTCATAGAAACGCTTTATTTTACGAATAGTTTTCATTTTTTAGGCCGGAATCGACATGGAGCTTTACGATGGTGAGTCCTAATAATATTATTTGATTCTGTACAAGACCCATTGCACTAGCAATTTAATTACTCGTGCGATAGGTATGTAGAAAATTAATATAATAGAAACTGGTTCTCTCCGAAGGTCCTTTTTGGAATCCTGCTTGTCTTGTGACAATGTTTTGGTTCGGTCAGCCTATTGCTTGTCAAATACCCCTGCATATGAACTCGCTTCTGTATTTTATTTTACCAGACACATTCTGTTTTGTCGATCCTTTATTCAGAATCGCAGAATCACAAAACAACCGAGAGTTTGTTCTAACATTTTTCAATTTAGCATTTCTCTCCGCTCAGCATAGAGAAACTCACCTGCGTTGCGTTTCCGCAATAATAAATATGTAAAGCTCAAAACTTGTAGGCACCTGAAGAGTAAGTATATACCTATTGTATGGTAGATGCAATTTAGTCACATAAGGTTACCTACCTACCTACCTGCTTATAATTAATTGTTTCTCCATCAGTTATCATAACACGCAATAAACAAGTTGTTTTACGATGATGGACGCACGGGATTTGTATTGGCTTCCAATCCTAGCTGATAGGATGGAATACCTACCTATAATTTGCGTTGGGTGCAACTGTGTGCCTGTGTTATCCCATATGGAAATAAGCTTGAGGCTATGTGTGTTTGGATGTGGTTAGGTAGGCACGCTCTACCTGTATTTTATATTTATAAGGTACCTAATAGCAAGCTAGAAAGCCTAGGAACCTACCTATTCATTTATAGCCCCTTGAAACAAATAAAGCTAAAAGCAGTAGGTGCCTAGGTAGGTACATAGTGTACATCCCAGCTAATTTCCTAACAGAGAATTGGAATAAATAGGTATCTAGACATGTTGTTCTATGGTTCTATACTTAGATCGTAAAACACAGGTCGCGCGCGATACTAATGGCAGTATTACGTCATACTTGCGAAGGCGTGTAGTGTACCTACCTGTTACGATAAGGCACATAGTACTAAGTCTAGAATTTAATTGGCAAGCAAAACAATAGATGCCTTTGACACTGCTGATGCTGATGCTGCCATGCTGCCTACTGATTTCGTAATTTTTAGGTAGGTTCGACCACACGTAGGTGGGTGGTAACTGGTAGCCCTACAGCCTTTAGCCTTGTGGCTCTATTTGTGGCGATCGATGGTGTTGAAAGCCACGCACCTACTTACTAGACCCACCTATTTAGTAACTAGGCTACACCGCACTCCTGTGCCGTCCAAAAACTAAATTGTTCTGCCATTGATCTATCTAGAGTTCTAGACGAGACTATGTCCGTAGTGGCCTCTTATCCGTGTAGTAATAATCAAGAAATGAAATTAATCAATTGGTCTCATCTAAACAACACGGGCTAGGCCAGCGTAGGCTTGCCTGAGGACTGGCGCCAACGTTACTAGCTTCGTTTTAAAACTAGCTTCAACAGTTTGGGCCAGTTCAGCGATGGCTTGGGTAAAGATACTATTCTTACCTAATTTACTGAACCTTCGTAAAAAGCTCCGGTGGTCTCTCGGTTTTCGTCTAATAAAACCTTTTATTTACGAAGTTTACGACTCACATGAAAGCGATGCTACTCAAATAAAATTCAAAATACTCTTTGTATAGTTTCAACATTCACCCTAATCATTTAGATCTTTCTTACGTTCCTCATCGTATAGGTATCCATTGCCGAAGTTTTTGTGTGATACTATCGCGAGAGTATTGTGTTCTCGGACACAAAAGCCAATACAATCCTAGTGCTAATGATCTGCAGACAATGTGTTCAGTCGAAGCTAATTTCGACAAGTCATCTTGTATTGAAACAGGCTTCAATGGCTTTAGATGGTACTCTTATTTATACACAAACGTGATTAACAGGTAGGTAGGTGATAATGATAAAAGTGCGTTATATCCAAATTGATCTGTCTAATAATTACTCAGCTTAACACCGGAGACTTTGGTCTTTGAACAAGCTTGATATATTGTATCCGCATGTTTAGGACTGCTGTCAGCCAATCAGTAATTATTTATTATTGACAATCACACGTGACCTGGATGATCGAAACTTAATGAATTGATGAGATGAGTTTCATGAAACTATTTTGAAATTTAAGTTGTCACTTAACTAATGTAAACGCGGGAATCTCATAGGATAGTCATTTGTTTTAGTTGCTTAAATAAAAAATGTGTTTCGTGATAGATCTATTGTTTCTTTGAAAATCTTTTTCAATACTGAACTCAGTACTCAATTTCCGGTATTCCAAAAACAAATTCCTTATCACCAGGAACGTTACCTAATAAAACACTTCCACACCGTTTGAAATGAACATACTCCAATTGTATTATGTGCCGTTAATTATGTATTTTACTTATTAGTACCTGTCTACTAAATACATAACTAGAACTAGGTACTAAATATACTTTTCACCCACGAACGCCTTACTTTAGCACTGAAACCTATCCACCGCGTCACGAACAACGAGACTGCTGATAATATCTCAGCAGAGAAAAAGCTTTGTCCACCGTTCGTAATTTGTCTAAAGTGCTTCGAAAACAGCTTCAGTTTCGTTACATAAGAAAAGTGTTGTGTTATCAAACACTTCCTACATTTTTAACTTCATAATCATAATGCTCCATAGTTAATCTACATGCCGATCTACCGCGCGCCACTAAACAACATAATTACTTTAGTTTTCTAACGCAAATATAATCTCGCCGATAATGCCTGAGCCGCCATTTAATTCTACCACTCTTTTATTTCTCTTTCTTATCTCGACGTCTCAAATTTTTGCATGTCATAGTCGAACGAATCAGAATTCAATTACTTTTGAAGTGTGAAGTATGTTTTGTGTACCGATTCATCAGCTGGAGTGTTCGTGGGTTAATAGGAACATGATGATGCCTCTATCATGCCATCTAGATCTAGATCTAGGCATGCCTGCCGCGAAAGTAGACACCTAGTTATTGCAGTGAAGTATTTTCGACATAGATAACAATCGGTATTTCGATTTTACTGTCACCTAATATGACTACATTTGAACTGGTCTGTAAAACAGCATTAAATACAGGGTAAAATCTAGAGAATTCAAATCAAATGTACTAATTTCCGATCTAACAAACCATAATTCGCCAAGTTAAAAACTTAAAAAAATACTGACATCGAGACTCAATCCTCTGTGCTCGCGTTGCGAATGTCGTCTAACAACACGAACACGAGCGAGCCTACAAAGCTGTCCAAAAGCAAAACCTAGCAAGCGATATTTTTTGGGAAATACGTTTTTTTGATCCATCCTTCCTTAAATTTGGAGCTGCGTCGAATGAAAAAACACCCGTATTTCTTTCTTAATAAGAACCAGAGTTATGGACATGCCTGAACCTAGTAAGTACACTTCATACTCGGAGAAAACCAACTCAAAAAACTAGCAAGTGCCATTTCCAAACCCAAAAACCTATTAAGTACAGTACATACTAGGTTTTTAAATTTGTAATCACAACTTACTAGTTTTATGAATTTGGAAAGAAGAACAACATGTCACCGACCATACTACGTAAAGTGGAGATACTAGGTCTATTTTTTTTTCGACTTTCCCAGGCTTTGTGATAATATCTTTGGATAGGTCTTTTACGAGTTTGTGACGAGTTCTGTGGATCAAAAAATTTGTTATTCTCTTCACGGCAATAAATACATGAATAGTCTTTTCCGTATTTAAACGCAATACCTTCTAACGAAAAGCTAGTACACTATTACTTCTACTAGTACAACATTAGTACTAACTATTCGAATTGAAATCATTTGAACTAAGGCTTTCTCATTCCAAGTCAGACATTTATTTTTTAACTGTAGTGAAAAACATTTTTACAGTATTAAAAATATCTCATTAAATTCTAATTATCAAAAATAACAAAGCTTTTTGATTGACATCCGTGATTTCAGACTTTGCCTTTACAAAGCTTTTTAAATGTAATTATTATCCCAAATGACTAATGGACATAATGTTATTGAATAATCGAATGTATCTAATTGACCTGACTAATAATTTCATGTGGTGTTTAATGTAATCTATTTTATAGTTTGGATACTTTGTACGACGAATTGGATTTTTTCTGTCAGGTTGTACGAATTTACTTTAAATAAATAAATAAATAATTAAAGTGCGCGAAAGTTTATTTTTATTTTGTTATAATGGAGTACCTATTGAATAACTGGCTAAGTGTACAATATTGTACCCAGTGCTATGTTGTTAGTCTAGTACAATGTTTCAATAAATTTAAAGAATTCTTCCATAAGATAAGCTCGCCTTTGTACACGTTTTCTATGTTTTTTATTGTCCTATGTAACTGTGTGTGCAATAAAAAAATTATGAATTATGAAGTATCATAACAACATATTATTTATATTAAAGTACTTACAGGATACAGTGGGTACACCACTTTATTTAACTAAGATACGTTAAGTTGTTTCATTATCGTGATGTGACGTGACATACTAGGCTCCAACACTATAATTAGCCAATAAACCATATCAAAATAATAAATAAATCAAATTCAAATACCCAGTAAGAGCACTTGCTATGTTTTATTTGGGATTTGATCTAAGAATGGACGCATATTTCCCAGACCAAACAACAGTAAGGCACATAAAACTTGTAGAAGTAGATATAAGTTCATTTTAACTAGCTTGTGACGTAGGGCGTATTTTATTTCATCGTCTAGAAACAAGAACGGTGCAAAAAGTATGTTAAGTTCATAATGGTCACTAAAAATATTTGTTTTGCTTCTCCTGTAAAATTTTGTCAGTGGCGCTTGCTAGGTTTTGCTTTTGGACAGCCGATGTGTTCTGGCTGTTAAGTCCACACATATTACACAACATACTTAGACGAATATCGGTCCCATCAGTCAGCCCGACTCAGCCCACAGTGAGGGAAAAAAATAAGTGATTTTGTTTACCGTCAATACGTTATATTTTCATGTATAGTGACCTAAGTACTGGACCGATTCCTGATTTTCAAAAAATGGGACCAAGCTTATGAGATGAGTAACCCATTCAAACAAAAAAAAATTGAAATCGGTTCATAAATAGTACCAACTTCGAGGTAACACACATTAAAAATAATAATGATAAAAAAACATACAACCGAATTGAGAACCCCCTCCTTTTTCGAAGTCGGTTAAAAATATTATCGAAAACATCATCATAACAATTTTATACATACTGACATACAAATCGATTATCCTGTTGCGTAGGAGAGAGACGCCTACGTAGAATACTTTGAGTCTATCAAAATGGTCATCCACAAACAATAAAACATCAGCAGACGAAGGCCGGTGATCCCATCTCAACGGCATGCAAACCGCATCGTCGTCGTCCGAAGAGCGAGCCATGGAGAACCCTTCAGCTCGTCAATAGTCTTTTCAAACAATTTGACATTGATTGGTGACAGACATTTTTATTTAGAAAGTTCTCTTTTTCTACACAAACGGTAATTCCTATCACATTCATTGATATACAATAGAATTACCCTATGCTTCTTTGTGCACTACTTTTTAAATTCATGCATTTGTCTTGACATAGCTCGTTTAATCTTTCATATTTTCCCAGGTCTATCTATCTTATACCAACAGATTCACATCAGATGAGTCGTGTCGTGACAGCCACGACATCGCCTCCTCTTCCTTGGCAGTTAAACGTATAAATATCCTGATTTAATTTCAATGATGTCAATCACGAACATATAAACTATACCATCAGTGACAGAGTTAACAAACTAATGAATATTGACTTCAGTACCCATTTGCAATTTATACCCGGCAGTTAGAACATCTGTAGTGGATGTATGAAATCTTGCGTCCTCGTTTTACTAATAAACAGTTCGTTGACTCCTTTCAGTGTTTCGTCTATTGTCCCAAGGAAAATAGATCTGTAATAGTTATAATAACACAGCAAAATAGATAGTATAAAGAGCGCTTCTTCTTTGAAATTGGCAATCATTCTTCAGGAAAAGTTAATTTATCAAATATCACATAGGAAAAGCCACAGTAGCAAAAGTTGTGAAACAAGAAAAAGCTGGAGATATTTAAAAAGCTATCGTCATGTCATTAGAAAATCTAGAGCTACTAAAGTTACTGAAATAATATTAACTTTTAATTGTTTTACGCCTTGTATATGGTGTCTTTAAAGATAAATAGGTACGCTTGGGAATAAGACTATTGTCTGGTATTATTTCTCCTACAGTGGTGTTGCAATTTACTGGAAATGGCAGGCTTGAATGAGCTCGGTCCAGCTCTGTGCACTTCCTACTTCACTGTTAATTGAATGTACACGTTTGAGTGTAGACCCTAGCTTACTTCATAAGGCGAGATTTGTATGTAGTAAATATTTGAACATAGGCGTCGTGTTTTCCCTCGTCACTTTCTCATGAACAATAGCGTTCAAGTATGTAGTGATGTAAGTGTAACGAAAGTGTCCAAGAATCGATAATAAAGACGACCCGCATGCGAAAAAAGGGCAAAGATACTCGTACACACACAAACGAAATACCCACAAAAGCAATAGGAAATTGCTGCCATCAATCACCGATAGCTTGATGCGTTCGCTTGCTTTGACCTAAATTCGGAGTATACCAATTTATCTGCATCTATTGCTACAATAATCCATGCATAATGTCGATAACATGATTTAAGAAATGTACGTATAGTACCTACTCACTCACTACAATTACAATAATTTTCTTGCATAACTTTTCAAATGCTTCTCGAACTTTATTTTAATGAACCTGATGTTAGATGTTAGACATCCATAATGATAGCCGAATTCCGATAGGAGATGGCACTCGAAGAAGAAGAAGATGTTAGATCCCTCTGAGTCGTTCTGTAACTATCGTTAGTTTGACAATCTAAACATGTAGGGATATTCTGGTACAGCTACAGATATTCTGTTCTCCGTTTTCTATAAATATGACATAAAAGATGATACGAGTATGACTGAGATAATGATATTGATGATCATACTGAAGGTTAGAATCGTTAAGTGGGTGTTATCAAGCCATTATAATCCTGTCTTTGACGTAGATGCACTTGAGATTATGTTCAACACGTTTGTTTAATTTAACCCTTAGATAATATCTAACGTATCGATTGGCATATCGTGAAGTCTAAGCGAGATTTCCACTTTACCATAAACCATGACTACGACTATCCAACATTATCATGATGACTGTTTCTAATTCGGTGAGTTATATTACACCCGCGTGATGACGACTGCAGTTAAAGTCATGAGAACCTGAGGTGGAAGTCACGAACCCCCGATTATCTTAACTGATGATTTGCCAACAGCGCATTACTGTGCTCTCATCGATCTTTGTCAGCCTATTGTTTATTTATGACATTTACAAGCAGCAGCAACAACTTCTGTTCTGGCCCGCTTTCCTTTGAGTAAAAGCAGCGAAACAACTTCAATGGTTTATTGGCTACGTTATTTATTCATACAGGGAAGAGTTTAATTGGACAGAGACCAGAGAGTAGATACCGGCTCCTTGAATGGCAGATATCGAACACCTAATGAATGAGGATTACCTACATACATTTTGTGGCAAAGGTGTTCGGCAAAGAAATGTGAAAAAGAAGCCATCCATTTGAAAATAAATGATAGCATAATATATTTTGGGTCCTACAGAATCTTGTATGCGTATCAGACTTAGGTATCAGTCGATATTCGTTTTAGTGGACCATTCAAAACGAATAAGATTATATCAAACGTTTCGTTATAAAAATCAGCGCTTTTATCGGAGCCGTAATAAATAACTTCCAGTGTTCCAGCCTAAGAATTGCATGTTTTAAACAATATTGTCACAGAAGCAATTACGTCTATATTCCTAGTAAGTGCATTGAAACTCTTATATAAAAAATCCATGAACACTCCGACACTTATCAAAGCGAAATTCACATTATATGGGAAAACTTAGAGGGTTTCGCATCAGACAGCGGTTATACGTCCAACTTTCGTCTTGATTGGTGACTGAACCCTAAAAAATATGCTTAAAGCGCTATCATCATAATGACTCATGAATGAATGACATGATCATGACATGAATACGCTGTTAAACTTTACTATACATTTGTGTGCAGAGCTCCATATGCTTTTCATATAATCATATCTGCTGCTAATCGTATTTGATGAATTTGATTATAGTGAGTATCATATCAATCAGTTAGTAGTGGCAGTAAGTGACACAGAGGTGTGGAATTTCGCCCACGAGCATTAATTTCGGATATCGACACCTGTTTTTATTTCCCCAAAGGCGTTTATATTAAACTTAGGCAAGTTGATAACTGCCACTGGTATTGCATCATTGAGTTCACACGACAGTATTTTTTCTTTGTATACTTTGCTGCTGTGATATCTGTAAGTTATTGGAATCGATAAAACAAAGTACGACCTTCATGAACTTTTAATAGGCTATCAATATTACACCGTTGTTTGTGTGTGATCAAATTAAGGAATGATGTATATTTTGACAGCTTTCTGATCATGCAAGATAAAGAAATAGTTTTCCTATTAGACGGTGACAAAATAATATAAATTCATTTTCAATTCCTTCGTCTCATGACAACATCATCAGTTGGTGGATTAAAATTCTTAACATTTTACGAATTCGAAAATGCAATATCGGTGGTCCAAGACATGCCTTGATGTGGTTGTAGTAGGTATCGTTTATTATAATGGATCTGTATGACACAATCGTCGTCGTCGGGAAAAAAAATCTAGATTTGGTTGAGACAACTTCATTATGAAACGGAGAGACCATTGTCTCAGCCTGGACCTTTTATCTGTGACACTGGTTTCGTCATAATTAAGTACTTACTTAATTAATTTTATTTTGGTCGAATAATTGAATTGGTTTTTGTTTCTACGAAATGGCGAAGGTGAACTGAAGTGTAGGTTTCTTCAAAACCCTTCTCGTAATTACCAAAAGGATATTTTGCGAATTGGAATGACATTTCTTTTATGACATGCCTCTGCTTCATGTCTTGAGATCGGAGTACTTAAGGGATTTTTTTGCAAGCCGCGTCAAACCGTTGTTTATTTATCTGACCCTTGAAGGGTATCAGTTCTTACACCTCTGCGGCTCTGTCAAGGTGGCGATTTGTTTCCAAGTCGCGGGTTTCATGTACTTATAATAATGTGGTCTAAACAGGTACGTACCTATGTATATTCTTCCAATTGACTGCATAACTTTCTCCGTTATGTTCTCGTATAATCAATCAATCCATCATCGTCGTTTTGGTGTCAAATTTCTCACATTATCCATTCTCATATGTTTTAGACGTACTTCCACTGGATGTGCAAGTCATTTGATGTCGCTTTGATTGTCTCCCTATAAACATTTGAGTACCTAACGTAAATAAATACACAGATCAGATCAGAAACTAAATTAATACATCACACACATCACACATCACATCAAATAACTGTATACTTACTCATAAGTCTCATATTATAACCACTCTGTCTGGCCTGACAAGACAGAAGACGTGCGTTCTACGTGAAAGATTCGCCTTCCTCCCCTCGACTAGACTTCGTTCGTAGAACTGATACGGCCTCCATTCTCTCCACTCCACGTCACAATACTGTGGCATACGAGCATGGCATGGCTTCCGGATGAGAGCTATTTCACTATGGAACGCGCTTCCCCGCGCCATCAGGGACAGTCCATCTCTCTTTATTTTTAAGAATCGGCTTAAGGAGCATTATCTCTCTCTAAATATAGAATGTATTTAAATATGTATTAGTTTCTTATGTTAGGTTTATATATAAATATATATAATATTCATGTACTTCTTTATGTAGTATATTCAGTAGATTAGTAATATGATTTATTTATTTTTATTTTTCACTTATTTGAGCACATAAGCCTACCTGTATTTTAATATTCTCTGCCCATCCTCCTGGGTTTGCTGGAAAAGACCTCTTTTTAGAGATAAGCTTGCCTTTGTACATTCCTTCTCTGTATCTTTTTGTGTTTTGTTTTTATGAGCTATATGCGATATACAAAGACGAGCTGCGGCCCCAGTAATTATTACTTAACTCTGGCTATTTAAACGTTTACTAAATTTTGCAGTCGCCGTATTCCAACTGGTGAAGCCAACACAGTTTGTCCCGTATTCCTGTTGATTAAGCATGGTAACATGTGAGGCTAAGTACCTGGGATGTGCCATGTGCATCCGAGTGGAAGCGAGCAGCGGCGGTCTGCCACGCACCATTGCTTTGGCAAGCAGTGTCAGTTAATAAAACTCAGATTTTACTAGCAAACTAATCCAGAGAGCGTGAATCTCGGGAAAAATTGATTGGATTAGCGCTCTTTAATAATTGCGATCTAACGACCACCGCTAGATTGCTAAATACAGTTGTTGCGAGTGCGAGGGATAATATTTCTCATATCCTGCGAGAAAAAATAAGGGAACCAGTTTCCCATTATCTTGTGGAAATGTCATCGACATATTATTAAACAGCTTTGTAACGTCGTCGCGTCGCCGACTTCCCGCCCCGTTGTTGCGAAAGTAAAGTAAGTACATCAGTCAACATTCTTGCGACGATGAAGCAAACCAATACACAGAAAACAAACAATTCGCCACTCTGTCACAACGCCACTGGTGACACCTGCTTGCTGTACATTGTTTACTTTCTTTGCGACATATGACCGTGAAATCATGCAAAGTTCCATGATTCGTCTCATCGACTGCCTTCCAAATTGATTACCTATCAAAAAGGAACACATGTAGGAGGTGAATTGAGGAAACATAATTTCGGCAGGAAGATTTTAAAGCATAGTTATGATGACACTACTGGTTAATTCGAAGACGTTGAAGAATATTTCCGTCCTCACTTTGGTTCATTGAAAGCCCTAATGTCTCTAATTTAGGAGTGTCATGTCATGGACTTGTTTTCTTTTGCTGTCAAAAGGTGAATGCTTGCTGTTGCCTGTCTCTTCTTATAAATTGGTGAGAGTGAGTGACTCGTAAAGTTTTCCAACTTTTACCTACAATAAAAGGTTTCATAAATTTATTTAAGTAATGTATTGCACAATTAAGATCATTATTTCCATCACATACGGAATACGGATTTGATTTGCACAGATAATGCACGTTTCAGAATTCATATGTCCCCTAAGCATCCAATTGTTACATAATTTTAACAAAGAATTCCAAAAAGCCTTGGGTTGGGTTGGGTACGATTTTTTACATTGTAGACGTCCCTTTCTTTCCATTGAGTGCGTTGCGTTCCATGCCAACGTTTTTATTCTTTCTTCCCGCGCCCTTGTGATTTATGCGGTCCTGCTCGTTTCTCCTGATAGAGTCGAGTCGACCCGCTTCCCGAAAGTGCCATTCGTTAAATTCCATTTCTAAAACCATCGACGGATGCCCCGTCTCCGGTGTTGTCACCACCGTGGAGGGGTACTTCAAACGGGATCTTTACGAGCCGAGCCGATACCATTTCACAGCGAGCGGTTCCCCGGTTGATTGGGTTTGGGCGGAAAATAAATTTTGGTAACGGAAGATAGTTGAATTTTGTGTGAATCTCGTGACAGCGCCGCTCTACCGGTGAGCTCTCTATTGATATCGCGTGCTGGGCTGCGCGTGCGCCGCCGCCCCGGCTTCAGTTGCGTTAACAGCACGATCAAGAATAGCCGTCGGGCGGGAGATGAGTCCCGCCTGTGAAATTACCACCATTTCGGTTCCGGGCGTAAATCGTACCTCATAAACGGTTCACGAGTTGTGTTGTGCAATAGATGCTCGTGCCGTCCTTTGACTCGTAATGGCCCTCGAGCGGACCAACCGTCTTATTTACTAAAGACAATTCTAAATATTTGCCGCTCAGTATAACTTGAAGTTTTGCCGCGAACTCGTCGCGTATTCGCTGTTTACTTTTCGCCATTGGCTTTATCGGGTGACGTGTGCTTACCCACTTGATAAGCATGTGCTGAGAAGATAAATGTCAAAATGTAGCAGGTTTCAAAAACTGTCCAGTTTGTTTCGACGCGTGTTCCCAAAACTTTAATGGGATTTTTAATGTGTGGGCGCTATTTTAACTGCCTTGCCCGTTTTATTTTATTGTGTTTTAAACTCATTAAGTGCGGGGGTCGGTTGTGTTGGTTATAATTATAATACACATGACCGATGCATCGGAGCTGGTGCAAGTGTGGCGTCGAGACTATTTCCGTTGCACGGAAATAAGAGCGGCAAAAGGAGCAAAAAGCCGCCGCTGCCTGATGAAAAACTTGAGGACGCAGCGGCCGGTGTATTTCTGTCTGTTGTGGACCGATGTGTGATACATCGCGTACAGTTGCAATTGGGATTCTTACATCAGTGTGAAACGACGCGCAAAAATGAAGAAGAGGACGATATCGAAGCTCAAGTCGATATTTGGCTCCAAGTCCAAAGGTAAATGTATTCATGCTGCTTGTTTGCTGGCGACATGTTTATGGGATTAAAAGAGGCGAGGCGTGATTTATTTAGTAAACTAAAACCTGTGGAAGGATTCTGTCACGTTTTCTCCATTCTGCCGTGCATTATAATTTCAATTATGCTAAGGACATTTCATAAAACAGTTCTAGCATTTATGCTTACAAGATTTCTCCATTAATTGGAATTAACTGAAATTCGTGCAATTTCAAAATCGCGCTCGGTTGTCTATTATCATTTTTACGCTAATTGCGATGTTCGGGCTTAAATCACTCAGTGCTGATCGCTGCGATCAACATAACTTGTTTTTCTTTTCTTTTTGAAATGAATCTTTTTCGCGTTGCTTCACGCTATTGATTCTGCAGCTGCTACAGTTTGTGGCATCGAGGGTAGCACTATTTGTGATGAACAGCTGCATCGAATGACGGGTTTCTGAGTTATTGGGGCAATCGTCTATGGAATCTCCATTTGATCGTAAAAAGTTGCATCCGTTGCAGTCATTTTTAGCTACCGATGTCTTGCTTGAACACACGAAACGTAATGGTTTTGTTAGTGTAAGTGCATTTATTATTTATGGTCACTTTAGTCCTAGTCGTTTCGCTCTATTTACTCTTCAACATCTAAATTAACGATATAATTTCATTCAGTGTGTTTCTTTAAATAATGTATTTATTTTACACCTTAAATTGACTAGTAAATCATATATCCCATCTCTATAATGTCCGCCTCAACAATACAGCCTTGTAAACTAAAATTACCGGCAAACTCAAACCAATACTCATGAATTTGAATATGTTGAAAAGGTTAAACGAATTCTATTAAACATGTTTCTCATTAAATACTTGTTCAGCTCTATTTAATTTGTTTTATGACGAAATCCGACGAAGTTGATGAGAAGTCTGCAATGACCTTAGTGTTCGTAGTTCAGCTAAGTACCTATGTGTTTGTGGTTGGCTATATTGCTGGCATGTAGCTTATAAAGTAACTGATAGGCACGTAATACGGGGCGCAGTGTGTTAACCCATGTGTGTATCGGATATTTGTTGCATATGCACCTTTATTAGTTCAGTCGTCGGATGATTGCTATAGTGCGCGGAATATCAACTGTTTCGAAATATTTCATGTGGATTTAGTTTCCGGAGGAAAGGTGAGGATGCTATTATTACTTCTCAGCATGCAGTTTCAACTATGGGTTTATTCTTTATAATCAGCAGGTAATTGTTGATATTTGAAGATCTCCGCCATCCCAGCAGTTTTCAATAGTCATCCATCATCAATCATTGTCATGGCTCAGGTTTTGAATGCTCATTTTGCAAGACACTCAAATCACTCGTCGACTCGTGATTATTTTGTGGAGGGAAATGAAAATACATATAATTTGCTAAACT
Organism: Argyresthia albistria; assembly: GCA_963457715.1. NCBI lineage: Eukaryota > Metazoa > Arthropoda > Insecta > Lepidoptera > Argyresthiidae > Argyresthia > Argyresthia albistria. The sequence goes on along the minus strand of OY735268.1, from coordinate 6,728,218 downwards.
TTGGGTGGCGCGGTCACGTGTGATACGTAAAACATTTCCAAGTAGAGTTAAAAACTCAAACCTTTAAAATTACTGACATTGATGCATGCATGCATTATTTGGGGTGCTTTTCGCTATACCCCAGTCGGCAGAGTTTTCAGTCCATACAAAAAAAACCGAATTCAACGAAACTTAGTATAAATATATAATATGTTGTTGTTGTATGTATAATATAAGTATGTTGTTTGTGGGCTACACCCAATTTTCCGAACAAATAAAGCTTGTCCTAACTTGAGGAGGCGCGAAGAACCGATTTTTTTTGGACTTCTTCCCGTTAAGTTTTTCACGTTTAATTTAAAAAAGTCAATAATTATAAGAAATAGTGTATGAGTGAATCAAAGATATTCAAAGATGACAAAAGAATGAGGGCAGGATCATATCTCATCTTACTAACGCGTCACGCGTATACCTATATCAAAGAGAAACATTTATTTCAGTATTATGTTTCATACTACTAAGAAAGACATTACAATTCACAGAAATTCAATTGTATTGATTGGAAATTCAAATGACTACTTTCCGTTGATTTATATTACAATAAGGTTGCGCCTTCCCGTACTAAACTTTTTACTGATTTCTGGCCAAAGAAAATAACGCCTCTGTCACATTTGTTTGCTACTAAGTCGGTACGAGAACTTGTAATAGGTTGTCACATGTCACATCACATGGCTGTCCCCGTCTGAGTTTAGGGGCATAAGGAAAGTAAACATAACTAAACATTTATTAATTTTATAAAATTGGCGATAAAAACAACAAAAAATCTTACAGTACCGACCTTACGAATGAAAAATCTATCAAATTGACTATTCTTGTGAATAGACGTTACAAAGGAGAATGTTAAAAAAACCCAGGCCGGCGCAAACGAAACTTAACTCAAATAATTGAGTAATAAAATAACCCATGGGAGATCGAAATCGATGGCTACATAAAAAAATCAAAAAACTGGCTCGAGTAAAAAATTCTATTTATTTTTCCAACCTGCTCACAAAATTTCACGAGAATCGGTTCATAAATGCGACCTGTAGAGGAGAACAACCGGACATACGAAAGCAACTACAACAATACAATACAACCTATTGACTTTTTACTAAAATTATATAATCTGTTTCACTCTCATGGTCTTTACGAATCCAACGACACCTCATTTGTTAATATCCATCGAGCCGTTTGGGTTGTAGCGATTTTTTTACATTTTAAAACCCCATATCTCCGCCATTTTGAAAAAAATCAAAAAACTGGCTCGAGTAAAAAATTCTATTTATTTTTCCAACCTGCTCACAAAATTTCACGAGAATCGGTTCATAAATGCGACCTGTAGAGGAGAACAACCGGACATACGAAAGCATTTTTGCCCAAACCTGAAACGGAGACGCTTCGCTCGCTTCGCTCGCTCGGTCAATAACGTCGGTCTAATAGGTCGGGAGCAGGGGGCTAGGTATGCTTCGTACAATAATTGATGCCCACTCAACCGCCCAACGTAGTGAAGTAGTAGTACTGGACCAATTTTAGTATTTATTTTTGTTATCGACGCGAAATTTTGTCATCTTTGATTTAATCATACACTATTTCTTACAATTATTAAACTAGTGGCTCTGTGAGCTGTAGACCTCGCGAGTATGTCGGTGGGAAAGCTGAACTGCTAACACACATAAAAAAAATAACCCAAATAATTTTCTTTCAATAACACATACAAACTTATGAATGTACCTGGTTACGTACATGCAGTATGAAAGTAGCCGCACCAATAACTTTGTAAACTACATTTCGCGGTCTTTTATACAACCTATTGACTTTTTACTAAAATTATATAATTTGTTTCACTCTCATAGTCTTTACAAATCCAACGACACCTCATTTGTTAATATCCATCGAGCCGTTTGGGTTGTAGCGATTTTTTTACATTTTAAAACCCCATATCTCCGCCATTTTGAAAAAAATCAAAAAACTGGCTCGAGTAAAAAATTCTATTTATTTTTTCAACCTGCTCACAAAATTTCACGAGAATCGGTTCATAAATGCGACCTGTAGAGGAGAACAACCGGACATACAAAAGCATTTTTGCCCAAACCTGAAACGGAGACGCTTCGCTCGCTTCGCTCGCTCATCTGTTTCACTCTCATGGTCTTTACGAATCCAACGACACCTCATTTGTTAATATCCATCGAGCCGTTTGGGTTGTAGCGATATTATCTCCGCCATTTTGAAAAAAATCAAAAAACTGGCTCGAGTAAAAAATTCTATTTATTTTTCCAACCTGCTCACAAAATTTCACGAGAATCGGTTCATAAATGCGACCTGTAGAGGAGAACAACCGGACATACGAAAGCATTTTTGCCCAAACCTGAAACGGAGACGCTTCGCTCGCTTCGCTCGCTCGGTCAAAAAGACCCCCCTCCTCAAGTTAGCACAAGCTTTATTTGTTCGGAAAATTGGTTGTAGCACTAGGTACTGAATAGTCACAAACAACATACTCAAGTTTCGTGGAATTCGGAATTTTCTCGAGGTTTTTTAAAAGAGGTACGGGGGAGTTTCTTGCCCTTCTTTGCTCCATCCCTAAGCCCACAACTTCCGACCGGGCGGTAGTATACAAAAATATTAATATTATATTGACGTTGACTAAGTAATATGTATGATTCTATGGTCAATAAAAAAATTGAACTTTGAACTTTGGTCTCTGCCGACTGGGGTACCTACTAGCTGAACTGACTAATATTGATATTTAAATTTTTGGAATAACTCTTTTCTATTTATACATCGAAAATATAGACTTATATCTAAGAGAAGCTATTGTTTATTATTGTGAGAAAATTCTTTCTCTGTCGCACCATGAGAAACATCTTGTTGCTTCCAAGTGATCATTACATAGATTTTATCTGTTTCGCGTGTCTCTAAACATATTTATTATTGAGTTGTTTCGCTAAAGAGTTCACTTAAACATTTTATCTGATTACATCTACGATTCATTCGAATACTCCTTCCTCTCATCACTTTTCATATTTAGATATAAAAATTAAAAGTAAAAAAACATTTTTTAATAAAGCTTTTATTTAATTCCCTAAAAAGAAGAAAATAAAATTTCAATTCAATCAAATGCGTCATTTTATTACATTACACAATTTATACAATAAAAAAGCTTGTTGCGAGATTTACTTGTGTAGATTTAATTAGGTAGGTAAGGTAGGTAGGCACCTATTTGCACAATGTAGATAAATTAAAAATGTTTTTTTACTTTTCATTTATTTTTAACGTTTTAGTCTTTATCATGACAGGAAAAAACAATATAGAATTAGAGTGCTTGTCGAATCAAAACGAATCAAATTAACCCAAACACGATAGGGTTGCGTCGTTTGGTAACAGAGTTCCCATGGCCATCTACCGGCTCCAGCATCAGATCAGCTCCATGGCATAAAAATATTCTATGGTCAAAAGACAAATCCAATGTGCCCAAACACGATAGGATTGCGCCGTTCGGTAACAGAGTTCCCATGGACACCTTCCGGCTCCAGCATCAGATCAGCACCATGTAATAAAAATATTTTAGGACCAAAGTATTTATCAAGACGAATCGAACGGGCCCAAACACGATGGTGTTGCGATGTTTTATGACAGAGTTTCCATGGCCACCTTCCGTCTCCATCATCAGATCAGCTCCAAGTAAAAAAATGCATTGTCATCCAACTTACCTACATACTTATGCAAAATTTCAGCTCAATCGGATAACGGGAAGTGAGTCAAATTCAAGCCGACTTTGACGCAAACCATGATATAGATACAGTGCAAGTTAAATAAAAGCTTTTAAAAAAATCTCATTAGAATAATAGGAACTCTCCCCTATAATGGTATTTACAAGTTGCCTACACATTACTCATGTATTGTATCATGCGCTTTAACTTCATATGATTTAATTTGAAAAGTATATCCAATCCAATATTAATTGTGAAAACGCTGCTAGAAATACCTACTTTGTCTAGAAGTTGGAGGTTAAATGTCAAATACGGAGGACTATTGTATTTTTTTACGAATGTTAGTGATACAACTATATATTTTATATTATAGGTACCTACGGAAGAAAAGAACATGCATATGGCATTATAATATTTTATTTGCGATTTCAAGTTCACTTCAGTCTCTTGTTTAAGTATTCGCAAGTTTAATTGTTCTGCTATTGTTCAGTTTAAAACTATAGTGTCCCACTCGTTATTGCGTGCAAACACTTGCGCAAAGAATTTACATTGAATGATTCTTGAATATTTTACACTTGAATGAAAGATGCAAAATAAATGAAGTTTTGTTTAAAGAAGAAAGTTAAGTAATCTGAATTGTACTAGAGTGGAAATGGTAATTTTGCAAGCCACGATTAAGAAAACACTTACAAGACGCGACAGTCTTTTAAATGCTGCGGATAAGTAAATACAACAAAATCCAACAAAATGCGAAACTTACACTGGAATACATAAAATTATTTAACGTTCACAAACCGCCAAATGTTACCAAAGCCTTCTATGAAGTAATGCGAGAGCAGAATATTAGTTTTCATAGTCTAGTCTGGCGTGCGGAATCAGTGGGAGTATTATTTTAACCAAAGACGTATTGGTGCTGATTTCTATTTGTTTATTGGTGCAAGGCCTTTAGAAATATGACTCCTTTTACTTTCACTACACACACAAAGTACAGTACGATAAAATAAATTAAACAGATTCATTGATTAACATCTGGTGAACTAATGTACCGTAATAGAAGAGAAACTTATGGTTTTAAGTTACTCGAGTTACGTAAATAAGTTTTAGCATATGATGTTAAATTAAATATCATGCGTAGTCACAAGTATGGTACTAAAGCCGTTAAGTTGACCTTTATTTACGTAAGAGGCGTGAACTAGCCGAACAAACTGTATTGCATCTTTAATGCCGGCATGTTTGCATACGCTATGTTCTCACGGCCAAGTCGAGAATACGAGCATTTTAAAACCTTCGCTATGGATTGCCATCCAACATCCATTTTAATGACAATGCCTCGCTTTCTTCAAAACTCTTCTTATCTCATGTCAGCTTCGTGACTGAATAGATGACGCGACAAGAAACTGTCAAAACGGTTATAGCGATCCCTATCTAAACTAGTACTTAAAACAAGTATTTTCATAATCAAGATTGACAGTCACTTTGTTTTCAAGCGACGTCAGCCTCTCACCCTGTGTCTTTCACGGTTCGTCTTAGACGTTGATCAGTTAAGAGAACAGTGTCTACAACAGCTTAGCATGTATTACGTAGTGTGATATTGATCCGGTATTTTTGATTGCAGCTAATATTAAGTTTCTTGCCTCAAACATGATATGTCCACGGAGATCATGACTGACTGCACTATGATTATGTCCATCAGACAGCAAAAACTTCTCCGATTTAGTAATCTCGTCCGACCCAGCAAACTGTTGTTTGTATGTAGTTACTTGGAGGAAGTAATTTTGTGCTTTATTGCCTCCTTCACGCAGGTTGTAGCACATAATTCTACTCTATAATTTCGGACACGCTTTCTTCACTAATCGTAATGTCTCTATCAACAGAATTGATTAATTCTGTTTATAGTTTGCGAGATGTTCGCTAACTATCTATTTATTTTTTCTGTCGGTCCTATTGTGTTGTGGTCTTCAGACGTGTGACCAGGAACGTTGGGCTAGGCAGAGTTTTATAACGTATCCTTTTCCGTTGTTTGATATCCCATCCGTCGCGATGAAACTACTTGAATATTAATAAAGTCTCTATAAAACACGTCGGCAGTATCTTATGATGTTAACAAATGTCTCTCATGATATGATTGATTAACAAAAACTACATGAGATTTGCAAACACGACAATTTGCGTAGGTAGATTATTACATATTCCTATTGATGCTAGCAAAAACTTTATGCCCCAAGCTCTTCAGTCCACTCAATATATAACGTACCTATACCTACGTGGTATGTTTGAACATTTATATACGAGCATGTAGGGTAACTATGCGTGCCTCATACATTTTCATTAGCTTCATTGATGCACGAGATTTTCCTGCTAATGTTTACTCTGGCTACAAGTTAATGTGTTACAACAAGTCTATAATCTACGCTCGCTATTTTTACCTGTGCCGTGTTGTTTAGGAAACTCTTAGGGGGCGTACGAAATAGCAGTGGATCTGTATTGCGTACCATGCACCGGCTGGCACTATGTCACCCCTTGTTTCTTGTGACCCTCGTTTGGTTTCCTTCGGACCTATTAATGTGATAATTCCTTACTTACCTATGTGGTGGCTGGCTGTGGAACTTGGCTTCTACTAATATGCATAACCATGAGTTCGATATTGCTGCAGGCTGTTCTAACAAAAGTCGTGATAAAACAACACAATAACACTAGTTTTACGACGCAAGTTTCAAAGTAAAGTAGAAGTTAACAATGATAGATTAAACAACGATGAGATGAGATAGTCAATAAATTTCTAGCTTTTTTTTTCAAATTTTACACTGTAAAATCAAAATCGTTTTAAGAGCAGCTACAAAATTCCACGTCATTGATTAAAGGCTATTGCTCCGATATGATCGCAATGAAGGATCCAGGGCGGGCGCCCAAGGCTACAATTACAAGTATTTCGCCGGCTAACCGTGGGCCAGTCAGACACAAGCTGCTGAATGGACGTGGGTGTCCCTTCGGGGAGCTAACTGCGTTTGTCGTGAGGTGAGACTAATGAGGTAATTGGTACGCAACAAGCATTAAACTTACCACGACGACGGCGGCGCGGCGTAATATCTTCGATCAGGCAGGGGCGGTCCGTTTTTGGCGAAAACTTTGTCAGTTTCTAAATGTCCCTTCAAGTCTGTTATAAATTATTAAATTAAATGAAACACGCGTTCTGTCTGAGCGAGCAGCTGCTCTTGGTTTCCATTGAATTCCTTAACTACTGCTGTCAGGGGATTAATTTGCACGCCAAGGACAGGGTCTGCTTTTACCACTGACCTAGACTAATATCTTCGATCAGGCAGGGGCGGTCCGTTTTTGGCGAAAACTTTGTCAGTTTCTAAATGTCCCTTCAAGTCTGTTATAAATTATTAAATTAAATGAAACACGCGTTCTGTCTGAGCGAGCAGCTGCTCTTGGTTTCCATTGAATTCCTTAACTACTGCTGTCAGGGGATTAATTTGCACGCCAAGGACAGGGTCTGCTTTTACCACTGACCTAGACTAATCTGGCCTGGTATTCGAAGTAACAATGTGAGAGTAAAGTAATAACTACAGTGTTTTAGGTACAATCCTTGTTCGTCCATTAATTTTAATCAGTGCTCAAGCTCCATCGTCCTAAAGACTTCCTCGAAGATGCTTTCCCTTCAATTAATTATTATCTGTTGGGAAGCAATCTGTACCACATGTACACCACGGCTGCCAACTTACAACATCCTGTTTCCACCCAAACAACCGCGTTACATTCCAAAGGCAATTAGTAGCCCAGTCGGGTGCACTCGAGATGCGTCTGCAAATTGAAACGTTCCAGTTTACGATAACCTTTATGGATTATGGTTTTTATCGCTTCGATCAAGGAAGCAATGATTTGTTTTCCTAAAATATGATCTTCATTCTGTAATTCAGCTATTTACCGATGTAAGGTTACATACATGTTATATACATTGTATATCAAGTCAAATATCTCTTACTATTTTCACCGATCAATTGTCGAAATTATTTTAATTTCATCATTATCACCAATATATATTCAAATTAAATATTTAACACAACACGAACATCTTCAAGGTCGCATTTCTGGTTTTTCGCCATACCGAACCTAAAACTGGTTTCGTAAAGTAAATAATTATATGGAGTTAGGTACAAGGAAACTGAACTTTGTTTGAACTATACCACAGAAGAGATAATACTATACTTACAAAACATAATTAGTGGTTCAATGCTCGTACGTAGGTAAATGTGCCTTGGATACGAATAGGAAGTGGTCAGTCAGCGTCCAGTTAGTGTCAATTAGCATTAGTATGGAAATGAGGGCGCCCATAAGTGTAATACTTAGAGGCAGACATCGGTTCTGTTTTGTTACATTTTCCGTGCAGACACGATGTTTGATGTACCTACTAGGTAATTGAATACTAACAGGAACGCTTATGGAATGTAAACAAACATAAAATAACGTTACATTAGGTCAAGAAAGGTCTGACGTTCTTTTCAAGTGAGGCGCAAGATTTTTTTAGCTAATTTCAATGCCTTTGCTTAGTTTTGTTGCAAGCTATTACAGAGCTAAGTGATAGTATCACAGAACACTTAACTCACGTCACGTGTAGTTGCATGACCTAAGCTGTTTTAAATAGCCTAACTAAACGACGATGCCGATGTTAAGGTTGAGGCTGTATGAGCTCACGTCATTTTGGAAAACAATTTAGAAAACGAAAGAAACGTTATGGTTTAAAATGCTTATAGACTAGGTACCTGTTTTAGTCCATAAAATTATTGTAATTGAAGCGAGTTTTTTATTAATGTTTGGAGCAGACCAATTATTACGAAATTGGTGATAATGTCTACAATTCATTACCGATGTGCTAACGAATATTTACTCTATAGATTATTATTATTAATGTCAAGTCTTGTAAAGTTATGTTAAGAATTGTTCATTAAACAAACCTCGTTTATGTACTCGTACGTATCTATAATGGCATCTAACTATTTTTATTATGTTGAAATGCCAAAGACAGTCATTAAAGTGTATACCTGTGTACAAAGGTATACTTACTTAAGGAGCCTTCTATATAACGTGTGTCAAATAAGGTAACTAGCCCATTAAAGGAGTTGGTTACTATTACCAATAGCAATAAATTTTCCCAAAGCAGTCATTGTCGCTGTCAAGTATTAAAAAACGAGTCACTAAGTATAACAGAATTGTAATGTAAAAGTGCTGCTCAGCTGGTACTCAGGATAATTACAAATCTAACTACCTACCTATGTATTATATTGACTACCTTCAGTTGAATGTTACAAATTTATCTGCTGCTATTGGTTACCAAACTACATTCAGTCAAAATCATATTAGTTGACCGAGCGAGCGAAGCGTCTCCGTTTCAGTATTGGCCAAAAATGCTTTTGTATGTTTGTTTTCCTGTTCTCCTCTACAGGGCGCATTTCTCAACCGATTCGCGTGAAATTTTGTGGGTAGGTTGAACAATTACATAGAATTTATTTGTCGAGCCAGTTTTTGGATTTTTTTCAAAATGGCGGAGATATGGGGTTTTAAAATGTAAAAAAATCGCTGCAACCCAAACGGCTCGATGGATATTAACAAATGAGATGTCGTTAGATTCGAAAAGACCATGAGAGTGAAACAGACTATATATGTATTTTAGTAAAAAGTCAATAGGTTGTATTTTAGATCGCAAAATGTAGTTTACAAAGTTATTGGTGGGGCTACTTTCATACTGCATTTATGTAACCAGGTACATTCATAAGTTTGTATGTGTTATTGAATGAAAATTATTTGGGTTATTTTTTTTGACCGAGCGAGCGAAGCGTCTCCGTTTCAGGATTGGGCAAGTTGAAGATGTAAAAATCCGAGTTCAAAGTTTTTGGTACTGCTTCACTCCATGTACATAGAGCTAACCAAGTGCATTCATAAGTTTGTGTGTTAGCAGTTCAGCTTTCCCACCGACATACTCGCGAGGTCTACAGCTCACAGAGCCACTAGTTTAATTTTTTCAAATGATAGTGCGTAATTCTGGACCTATCATCGTATGTAGTGTATGTATTACATCACACCTAGCCACAATCAACATAATTATCACCAATGAAAGTCCAATAGCCCACCTAACCCTAACTGAAGACAGTCCTCGACGGTTTATTGAGGGCGGACTGGAAAAAGACTACGCTAGCGACCACTAACTAGATAAAGAGTCCAATGTATCCCTCGAAATAAACAGCAACCTCCCTCCACAGGCAAGCGGCACAAATCCCGCTCCCCATCGCCAGAGCTGACCGCGACCTCATCCGCCGCATTCCGGCCCGTGTGCACCACCCCGCCGCCGCCGCCATGCTGCGCGGGGCCGCCCCCCTCGCCGCCCGTGCCCACGCAGCCTGTCGCCCCCGTGCCCCCGCAGCCCGCCGGCCCCGTGCACGTGTGCCCCTGCCCAGTGTGCGGCCGCACCTTCGTCCCCGCCTCGCTGACGAAACACGTCAAGATCTGCGAGAAGACGATGGCCAAGAAGCGGAAGACGTTTGACTCGTCGCGGCAGCGGCGCGAAGGTAATTATTTTTTTGGTTTTTTCAAAGGTTTCGTTTGCATCATCATCAGGACACTAACTAGGTAGGTAGACTTGGATTCAAGAGTTTGAAATCCCACAAATTAAAAAATGTGGGTTTCATCATCAGCAGCTCGTTTACGTCCACTGCAGGTAGAAACCCTGCTACTTTTAGTGCCAATTTATTTAGTCGGTCCCACCAGGTTGGCTTTGATTGGGTTTATTATGAACTTACAGAAATACTTACTTACATATTTTTTTCAGTAAAGTACTTCACAAAAAAGTATTAAATTACTTGAAAATTACGATTGCATGCACCCAATTTGTGGTACTTAGTTGTTTTTTTCCACTTTCTGCAAAATACTTATGTTTTGTTGGAAGCCACATTTTATGGTTTATTTTATATGGCCTTGTTTACTTTTGTCTCATGTTTATCAAAATGTTTTATTAAAGCATGCGGTGTAATTTTTGGTTTTTATTATTGATATTTTTATTATCTTTTGTGGGTAAAGGGCTGACTGCAACAATCGGGAATAACAATGGTGAGTGGGTTGATGATAACTGGTGACTACTTCGTTCACTAATAGCCAGTAAAAATTACTAAAAAGATGACACTTTCATCTGAACACTCACTTCCATCATCTGTCAAACTAACAACTTGTCAATTGGCAATGTCTTCTTCGCCAATTTCCCTATTTATTCTTCTGAAATCTTCAAATGGATTGAATAAATGCTGTCTTTCATGTATCAATGCACAGCACAATCACCGTGCATCACCATAATACATAATTACAAGTTTCTGATATTTGTGCCTTCGGCGTCGTCGTCGGATTCATCAAAGTCCACATTGAAAGAGCAAGTCTTGCAGCTAACTATCTGTTACATACAGCTCTCCTATAATCACTATTCAATAGGCTTGCATGCACGCACCAGGCAGCATATGACCGTAGCCTATAAATAATAATGGTGATTAACATAAAAATGTGTATGTTTATGAATGTGTCACTTTAGCAAGCACCGCCTACATTCACTGATATTTTGCAATAATGCCATAGACATAGAAAGTAAATATTGCCTAATTAATAGAATGAAAACGCATGCTGTTAGCTTGTCAGGCTTGACATTTCGTATAGATTATTTTCACATGTGACATTGCTTGTTCTGATGAAATTTGGGTTATCTTGTTTTAAACCGGTTTGATATCGATAATTGATGCAATAATTTGGTGTATTAGTGATAAGATTTTTTTATTGCATCTTGGTACTTGATATATGTACTTGATACAATAGCATGTTTACAAATAGTAATAGATTAGAATGAAGTACTTAGTTTACTTTTGAATTTTAACTGATGGAATATACTTAAAATTTTCAGAGGAAATAGCAAAGATGGTAGAGAATGTAAGATATGTGCAAGCGCGTGTAATTAATAACATAAACACACTAAACTTATAATTTTAAGTGCTTAAGCAGTCTTGTGCTATCCTTATATTGAGGATATTCTTGTATTTGGAATCCATTATCCAACATGTCTGCACACATTTCCAGGTACAGACCTAGAACAATACTTGCCAAAGAACTTCGGTCTACCGGAGAACAGTCCCTTCCTCGAGAAGAGCCCTCCGCATACTGCCAAGACCCTGCTGAAGCCCAAACCTCAGTCTGTAAGACACGCTATGTCGAAGGTGAGAAAGTTGCATTTACTTTAGACTCTCGGTAATCTATCATGTCTCTTATAAACACGTACACCCCGGTATGCTTAGTCGTTTCCTACGACTTAACTCAAGAGATTGTAGTCATTTTTTCTGATTGAATTCTTTAAGGACGTCTTGACATAAAAACCAAGTCGAGGAGTTTACAGCTCTCAGCAAAACACTAAGCTTAAACATGGTAGTCTTTATGTAAGGTGTGTGTCTGTTTTGAAGCGCTGCCTATCCTAAGTTTCGCTAATAAGACCGAATGCATACCATTTCATATTGCACTTACATTACAGTGTAAAGTAATGATTCCTTCACAAAACAAATCCGAGTGCATTATACGACCTTAACCGAAGAGAAGACAAAATGTTCATCTCAATCTATTAATAAACGAGTCACGAAGATACGTTTACTTATCTTTACAAAACAATCACCTGCATGTCGCATACGTATCAATCAACAAATGCTGCTTCGCTTATAAAACAGTTACTTGTGTGCTTTGATATAAGAAACAAAGTTGTTTAGAATGAGCATTTGGTACATTGTACCATATGCAAATGCGACGCTCCTTTTGTGACTTGTGAAGTTAATGGGCGATTAGTGCTAAGGTCACGTTATGTGTCTGTCGGGCAGACATTGTTTTGTAGCACCAGTCCGCCAGCTTAGGCATCGATGCCTATTATAAATTCTATAAAGTCGAGTAACTATTTTACTACATATAGTTAAGTAGGGTAAGTTTTTAATAGGGTTCCGTACCCGCAGGGTGCCAAACGGGATCTTATTTAAAAAATTCCTCCAGCTCTGCTGTCCGTCCGTCCGTCTGGCTGTCCGTCAGCGAGCTCTCTTTAGTAAACGATAGGTAGATTAGTTTTCTATTCTTCTATGATTTGAAACCCGCGCGTTTTGAGACGAGACATGTTTTAAGCGTTCTCTTGTCATTCAGCCAAGCAGATAGCTGACCCCCAAGACCCATTAATTCTATACGACAAGGGGTCAGGTAACTGCTTGGCTGACCGATGCTACGGAACCATTCGTTTGCGGTCCGACATTGGACCGCTGTAGGAGAAGAAGTGCAAAGAAACCATCTATCTACAGTCCCATCGACCTATTAATCGCTTGGGCACCAAATGTCCATTTTAAACACGTATGAATCTTTTTTTAGACACTTATGATCACACGGTGGGAATAGGTCCCTTCGTCCATTTTCGTAATCAGACTTAGAAGCCCATTTTCCATCCATAGTGGTCAAGGGAATGTGGTCATTTCGGTAAAGTAGACAGAGTATTATGAGTAGCATTGATTAAACCTAAAAGTAAAACTGGAAATTTTGAGTACACTTTGTGAAAACATAGACATTAGAGTAAAGGAGACATTTTGATAAAATGGACATTTGGTGCCTAATGTAAAGGGTGGACATTTTGAGAATTTGAGTAGACTTGTTGAAAACATAGACATTAAACACCCAGTAGGATATTCTACATGTTTTAAATTAAGATGTTTATATTAAGAAATACTATGTAACTGTTGTTTTGCAAAAAATAAAATAAAATAAAATAAAGTAAAATCAGCTGACCCACATCCCAACAGCAGCCAACCTCAGACCTGCAGCGCTGCCCGCACTGCAGCCGCAACTTCGGTCCGCGCGCGTTCGAGCGTCACGTGGAGTGGTGCGCGGCGAAGGCCAAGATCCTGCCGGCCGCGCCCGCCGCGCATGCGCCGGTTGTGAGCGACGCCAAGCAGCGGCTGAATGCGCGCACGCAGTATAAGGCGCCGCTGTCTAGGGGCAGGAGGTGAGCGACAGTTGTCCCTAAAGGAATCTTTCCAGCCTCTTCCTCTTATGGTGCCTCTCCAGTAGAGATTGGCGGTCAGCTCTATACTCCTCTCGGTTCTTCGCCAGCGCATCAGATGTTCTACGCTGGCCACTTCATAACGTTTATTATCTGTATGTTTATCTGAGGCCATTGATATATTACACGTACCTACCTGCCTAAGTGTCAAATAAAGTTATCTGACTATTTACCTGGTTGTGGAAAGACTGGGTATAAATTAAATACATTTGGGATTAATTCTCGATAAAATACCCGGTAACACTGGTTTGAGTAAAGAGCTTATTACATTACGCTGTCGGCAGGGCACGATTTGTATAGACGTCTCACTCATGATGGAACGACTAGAAGGAGACAGTGAGTCAGACAGGGCCCTGCCGACAGAGTAATGTAATAAGCTCTTGACTCTGGTGTTTGAAAAATCGCCTCTAATATGGATTAATTTAATATTTGTTTGTTTGAGAGGTTTTGGTGATTTCCATTAAAATGGATAGAAAGAAGTATAAATTACTGACTAAACATGTGCAACTGTGCCTCTGCTACCGAAAACGACGTTAATATTATGTAAAATACTAAAAAGTATCCCCGTGTGGATTAGATCGTCACAGACGCGCGACAAGTCGTCGAACAGTCGGTCGGCGTCGGTGGAGTCGTCGCGCTGCCAGTCGCCGCCGCCGCCGCCGCGCGACTGCGGCGACTACAGGGAGCGGCGCGGACGCGTGCGGGCCTCAGGTACGAATGGTACGATATACAGGGTGTAACGGAAGGGTGTAGTCATATGTTAGGGGGTTTTTAGGGAGACCATTCTGAGCAACTTTTGCTATGAAACCGATTTGATCAGAGCAACTTTATTTTTCATTGCTCCCAGAAACTATATATCCAATTGCCTGCGCCTGCGGGGGAATGCGGCTCGCGCTCGCTCGCTTGGTTTGCTGGAAGAGATCTCTTTTTAGAGATAAGCTCGCCATTGTGCACTTTATATTACCTATATCGGCGACGACTATGAGTTGCGGCGACCGATTGCAAGCCAGGTTGCATGGTGAGTAGAGCACTGAAGGCAGGTTGCCTTGCAACCGCTAGAGAAGGACAGAACAGGAAGATAGATAGATTGCATCGTGAGTAGAGCCCATTACACTACACCTAATTAGGGTCAGGCAGAAAGTGCACTCATTCGAGGCAATCCCCTCTCCCCCCGCAGATTCAGTGTCCAGCAACGACTGCGAGGACACCCCCCCGCACGTGCCTCTGATCCGCGGGCGCGCGGACGCGGCTCGCGCTCCGTCGCACACGGACGTCGGCGTGCGCGCGCGGCAGGCGCGGCTCGCGAGGGACCTCAGCAGCTCTAGGTAACTACGTGCGCTTATTTGTTAACAGACTTCAAAAAAGGAGACAGGTTCTCGATTATATACGTATGTATGTAATATTATCAGACACGCAAAATATTCACACATGTTAGTCGGGCTTCCAAACGAGTTTACATATATGGTGTATATGTATGTTTTTATTGTATCTAGTGTATGTTTGTCCTCGTGTTTCTCCGTAACCATGAATAGGATTTTGTCAAAAAAAAAAATAGATATCCTACAAGCCGCCCGTCCAAAGTCCACGGCCCGCGATTTTCAACCTCATCGAGATAAATGATCGTTGTCACCTTCCAAATCGCCACCTATAAACTAAAGCCGCGTATCCACTTGAGGCAGCCTCGCGTCGAGCGGCTGCCGCGCTCCGAGGCCGCGCAAGAGGAGACGCTGCCTCAACCTGAGGCACGCCGCGCGCGACACGAGGCAAATTCGTCGCCGCGAGCCGAGCCATATTTTGTCGGTGTTTTGCCGTGCTCAAAGGCGCCTCAGTCCGAGCCGTGTATTTGATGGAGACGTGCATTGCGTTTTGGCTCTAAACTGATACGTTGTGGATCAAGCAGAGGTGTTTCGCCTCGTATTGATCCACAACGTGCCTCGAGAGAGCGAGCAGCCTCAATCTGAGGCGTCTTGCTTTAAGTCGAGGCTTTAATCCATTGCATTGCTCCCCCGCGTTTGCCTCATTATGACATGAAGTCGGAATGAGGTTGGGTGGAGTTGGGATATGTATGTGCTAGCTCTAGGTAACTAACTCCTAAGGTTCCTTGGAGAATTGACGAAGATTGTGAAATCGTCTTGAAACAGCTTCGGGCATATGAAACGCGTTATAGTGTAGGTATTGTCAAGTGTTCCGGTGTTCGGGAAGTGACGGGGTCCCCATGAGTCTGAGGGTCTTTGCGATAATACCTGCGAACTTTGTTTGTTCACTAGTGTGGTATACTTTAAAACCCCTTTTTTCTGGAGTAGTAGGGTATAATAGATTAAGTTTATCATGGGAAGTTCTTTATAAAAAACCCTAGCGTAGATTATACATTTTGTCAAATAAGGGGAAAGGAAGGAAGCTTTTATTTTCTTGATTTATTTTTCCGTTTACTCGATTTTTGTATCGTTTTCGTTCCTGTCTCCTTATTTGTTGACCGATTCAGTCCACGTCTAAACACTTCCTTCCTTTTCCCTTCCCGTAGAGAAACCCAATCTTCGAACACCCCTCCTGTCCAACAAACTAATACTGAACCAAACATTGCCAAAAAAGATACTCAAAAACCGAAAAATAAATTAACAGTTAAGAAAGAACATCAAATTAAAAAGCTTGAGATGTTGGCTCAGAAATACAAAGAGAGAAACGAGAAGTACAAAGTTGATAAAAGGGAAGAACAGGGAAGTAAAGTTACCAACACAACAATAATACAGCAAATTGAAAAAAGTCAAATACCAGTTCTTAAAACAACTGCAACTGGTAAAAGTAAAAATATAAAGAAACCCACAAAACAAGAAAATAGCTTTGATGAAAATATTGAAAAAGAAATCGTAACAGAGATTGATTCACCAAAACCTGGATGTAGTAAAACTAAACCAATTGCTATTAAACCAAAAGCAATAAAGTCAACTGTAGCTGGTAAAAAGGAAAAAGAAAAAGAAAAAACTAAAATGAGATTGATGAAAGAAAACAGTATGAGTTTGGATAGTCTTGAAGACCGTCCCGCCTCTGGAACTATGAAAACATGTCAATCAATTGGAATCAATACAGAACTTCTATGTGTCCCTTGCGTGATACATGATGGAGTTGATTTGAAAAAAGATTCGAAATCATCAAAATCTAAGGCTACTGCTGAAATATTTAATTTCATTGGATCTGGTCAACCCATCACAGATGAAGTTGAATTGCTGTATAAAAACCCAGCTATTGCAGATGCTGGTGATGTTAAATTTACGCCAAACATAATCGAACTGGATTCGAAAGAAGATCTGTCGATCATAACCTTCAACCCTTCGATGGTAACTTTAAGTGTATCTGAGAATCTGCAATCTGACGACATGGATTCGTCTTGCAATATGCTTAAAATTAAACCAGTTAGCGACGAAAACGTAATTGATGTTCCGAGTAAAGATGACATTATATCCGACAACAGCATTCGCGATCGATCTAATAAATCCAATACACCGGTCGATGAATACCAAAACGATTTGTCCGAAGAAAACTACGAACAGATTTACGAACAGGATATGAGCCGCGAGAACTTTGAAGATTCCATTGAAGATACACGAACTGGCAGTACTAAAGATGATGCATTAAATAGTAGACATGGCAGTGGAGAAACATATACTAAATTCACTGATAATGCTTCTGATTTAGACGAGTTTATAAACCTCACAGATAGAATGATCTCAGGCTCGGGTCATAAATTATCAGATCGACAAACAGATCTAGAAACTGAATTATGTGGTTTTCATACCCCGAATACGAATTCCATAGAAACATTGGCAAAGATATCTGATACCGAAATGGCAGATCGTGTTAAAGATTCTTTGAAACGCGACTTTTCTGACAGTTTTGCTGAATTGAAAAATAATTTCCAACAGCTTTTACATGGGGCAGGTGATTCAATCAATATAAAAATAGCACAAGCAGAGGAATCTAATGAAGCAGAAGCAGACAAAAGACAAGTCACTGATCTACAACATATAACAATGTATCAAAAGTCCGGACTTATTGAGAAAGAGCCAACCGTTGATATAGATTCTCTACAAAAAGGTAAATATGAATTCAAGCTGCCATCTATATCGGAATCCAATAAACCTGAAACAGAGATGGTGTTAACGAAAAAGAGAATGCAAAAAATTTATAAGCCAAACAGAAAATATAAAATGTTTCGCGATGAGAACAAAAGTAAGAAAGAGTATCAAACGTCAGTCAACGAAAGCGAAAATAATAGTGACATATCTGAAGATGCTCCTCCATTGAAATTACCCCGAATAGAAAATATAAAGGCAAGGTCAGGTTTAGTCCTCCTTTATCTCCTTCACCCTCATTCTCATCAATTAGGTTGCTTCTATCATGGATGAATTATACTAGAGGATTGACAACCTTCATACTTTCGAGCGTAACACGATTTTGTATTTCTAATTTTGCAGCTAGATGAAGCTAATAAAAGATTAATCGGATTGGTGTATACAATAGGTAGTTTAATGAAAATTAGCGCCAACTCTGATTTTTCGTGGATATTACTATGAATTGTGCTAGAGGTTAGCTGACGAGAACAGTAGTGACATCTAGGAATAATTTTGGCTTTCTGGCAGAGTACGTTTTTTTGTATGCGGTTGTCAATTGTCCATGCTTCTATTTATTTACGGCATTACACTAAGGTTAGTATTTAAATGATCACAATAATAGCCTTTGTCCGCCCTTTCTTTTCAGAACCGACGATAGTTACGACCCGTTCTTATCAGCAGCTAGGCAGATGAAGGAACTCATGTCCTCAGAGACCAATATTCCCAAGAAACTCCAATCTTCTTCCAAAGACCACAATCGAACCCTTCCAATCCTCCGCCCCGCCAAAGAAAAGGCTTCTCTGTCGAATCTCCGACCTGACAACACTAAAATGATGAAAGACACTATGAATAAAAGCTACCAGAAAACGCCCACATTACAAAGAATGAAATCCTTTGGCAGTACTAACAATGATAACAGCGTTTCAACATTCGGTGGCAGGTGCAGTTCATTTAGATTAAATAGGGGTGACAACAAAAAATCTAGTCAACAGAAACTTAACACAACATTTACAAAGTCCAGTAAAGAGAACATTAGTACCACTGAAAAAAGTAGCTTTAATCGTAACAGCAGCCTCAATAGATCTTTCTCGAATTACTCATCTTCTAACTACAGCACACCAAAGTCACGGGAAAAGATCCCCAAAATAGCGACATCCATGTACCACAGTTTTCAACGCACCACAATAAAACCGATGAAATTAGACAAAATAAAAAAGGAAGATTACTTTACAAAAAAAGAGGAGACCCAAAAAGACTTCGTGAATCTCGATTCCATACTAGCTGATGATAACTCCTCGATGACAGACAGCACACACTATATCGATCCACGACTAATAAATGAAAATGACAATCTACCAATAAATGTTAACACAATATTAAATAACCCAGACATCATAAGCAGCATGGAATCACTCCTAACTACAGAAAACTTACCAGCTAAATTCGAATCTTTCAGTTCAAATGTAATGAATAATAATAATAATAATTTGAAAAGAATAGAGACTAACATGACCAAATCTCAAATTACAGTAGACAACTCAAATCCAACAACCAATGCGAACCATAATACAAACACATCAACCGCACCAACGACCGACGATTTGAGTGCTCAATACGATAAAATCATGTCTTCTTTCGAGCAACGTGCCGCTTCTAAAGCCTCTATTAGAGATGATGACTCTCTATGCGAGGAGTTCGATCTCGAAGAGTTCATGACTTCCTTCGATGAGGAGATAAACAAACAGGTCGAAAACAAGCGAACATGCAGTTCTACCACTCGAGTAGTGAAACAATCCCAGCTCATTGGTAGTAAATCAGAGTTGAATAGCAACTGCTCCACCCCCAAATTGTCTATTTCTAAAAGCGGTAGTAACGGTATGATTCCTTTTAACAAGTCCATGTCTCTCAATTTTAGCAATAACAATATCATGAACGACGCCTTTCTCCCATCCTCTGTGAAACGTTCCACCTCCCTCCTTGACTCTCTGCAAAAGAAGAAGGCCCCAAAGAACGACCACACGAAGAGCCGTCACAAAGCTGATATATTAGAGCAGGACATAATGCAATCTCTAAAAGACTTCGACAAATTCTACGAAGCCGAAAGTCAGCCGACTAAGAAACCTGTACGGAATGGAACTGCGAAACGAGAATCTCGCGTCAAATCTGATAGCAAGAGTAAGAAACAACACGAGGATGTCACCAATGGCAACTACACGCCGAATGGAAAGAGCAACGATTCAGCTTATAGCAGGTTAGTAAGGTAACTGTTGATAGTTAATAGAAAATATCTGCTTTCTTGTGAATTCTTGCTTCATCAGATGATGATTCAATCAACACTTCAGAAGTTACATGCTCCCTAAAGAATTCAAAGGGTCAGAGATACCTTGACTATATATTGCACTATACGATGTAATTACATAACTTAATATTTACAGCCTTAACAGAATATCCCCCTCCAAACTCTCCGTATGCAATCCAAAAGAGACCAATGGCCTCGCGTCTCTAGACCAAATACCGGGCGGATCTGACTCGGGTGGCAGTCACAAGGAGAACGGACTCAGATCCTTATCCAGTGACGAGTTCCTAGCAATGGAAAGAAGTGCCGAGTTGGAGGCCCCTATACCGCCGCCTAAGGACTATGGACAGGAAGTGGACAAGAGTAATGGTGAGTTCTATCAATCAGTCCAAAATCCGAAACATAACAAAAATATCAAGGAGATTAGTTTTTGCTCAACAACTTAGAACTAAGTAGTAGTTTCCTTAATTGAGCCGTCTAATTACGAAATGGAGTTTTTCAGATGAAAATATTGAAGCATTTTGAAACTCGCCTGTCCGATTTGTTACCAATTTGGATTGGAACAGCGTTCCTTTCCTAACCGCCCAACTTAGGCTTCAG
Organism: Argyresthia albistria; assembly: GCA_963457715.1. NCBI lineage: Eukaryota > Metazoa > Arthropoda > Insecta > Lepidoptera > Argyresthiidae > Argyresthia > Argyresthia albistria. The sequence continues at coordinate 6,707,392 of OY735268.1, read as the reverse complement.
TATACTGCAGCCTGTCCACAGATTCAGCCTGCTTTCAAGAACACCGCCTTCATCATCGCCTGTATGTTGCAGACAAGCGCGTGAGTTCCCGCGCGTCGTCCCGCCGCAGCCCCGCCTGGCGGCACAAGCCCTCGCTCAGCTCCAGCGGCTCCGAGTCGTCCCTGCACCGCGCCGCGCCCGCGCCCGCCGCCGCCGCCGCGCGGTTCTGCCACGAGTGCGGGAATCGATTCCCCGTCGATACCGCCAAGTTTTGCATCGAGTGCGGCGTGAAGCGACTTCTCGTCTGATCTGCTACTTGTGACGAATGCCGCGTCAAGTGATGTATTTACAACATTTACAAGACGTACGAGATGAGTCCAAGTATCGGTATGAGTTTTCAAAAAGCGCTAAGATTGGCACTTGAATATATTTTAGAAGCATTGTCGTGTGATTCCTGTCTGTATGTGAAATCTGATGGGATTTGCCAGTATATTGGCAAGATTTGAATGAAAGGTTCTGAATTATTGTACCAAGTATGTTGAGATTTTTAATTATTTCAACTAGAATTCATCTTTTGTTGTGTGTGAGACAGCCCAAGTATCGGGCTATGACGAAGAGTACAATGAAGCGATGTTTGCCACTGACCCTAAGGATTAATTTAGGTTGTATTGCAAAATACTATGCTAAACTAGCATTTTGCTAACATTATGTGTCGAAGTGAAGTTTCTTGTGCTCTGAAGGACATATTGAAGTTTTATCTAGTCTCAGTGAATACATAGGCTTAGGCTAGGACTAGGATATTGAAACTAACTAACTGCAAGTGAGTTTTAACAACTGCGTTTTTGTAATCAACAAATCATTGAATACTGCTGATGATTGTTGCATCAAAAATCATGATGATTATGTTGAATGAAATCTTAATGAAATTAAAAGTCTGTCCTTACAACACCTGGTACATTCGTGACCCCGGAATGTCGGCTATAAAGTGTTAAGAAATTAATGACAGTTTGGGGATTTTTTAAACGAGCGATTAAAACTAATTGAACAAATTACCACTAAGCGAACGACCATGAACAGCGGAATTACCTCAAATGAGCGAAAAAAATATTGGGTCGCGCGAAATAATTACTGAATGCATTAGCCAGAGCTTATTGGCTAATGTTCGTTATTTCGTATTTTTTTTAAGACTGTCAGGACGAAGTAGTTGGTAGAGCTAAGCTTACCTTTGTCCTTCGTTTTAGGTTGAACATGCAAAAATACCCTACAGGGACCCTATTACCTGAGACCGCTGTCCGTCCGTCTGTCTATCTGTCACCAGGCTGTATCTCATGAACCGTGGTAGCTAGAAAGTTGAAATTTTCACAGAACGTGTATATCTGTTGCCGCTCCACCAACAAAATACTGAAATACACGAAATATTGAAAAAATAAAGGTGTCTTCATACAAGGAACGTATTTTTTTCTACTTTTGGTACAACGATGGTGCGGAACCCTCCGTGTGAGAATCCGACTCGCACTTGGCTGATTTTTATTGTTCAATGAAGCCTTACAAGTGGCAGTTTTTCCGATTTCTAGTCGCTCTTGAGGTTTTCGCACAATCCAGTATTTGCGTCAATCAACAACTGGATTGACGGTCGTACGTTTAAATAATACCCTTACATTTTTATTAACGTACATATTGGAGTTGTTTATTACATAAAAATTTGTACAAAAATATTTTTATTTAATCACTCAGATTTGTCTATGTTTTTATATTTATATTGTAATTATTTACATATTGACATTGCACATTTAAATACACGTGCAGAATAAAGACATTAACTGGACCACTTACTGTTGTATGATTATTAAAATGCATTTTATAAAACTTACTAGTGAAATAAATGTTTTTTCGGAGGAACGCATGGTAGGTTTAATGTATATTTAATGTATCCTAATTGTTTTAAATGTTACCAAATTGCTATTTTGTACTAATTCGTGCCTTCACCCTAGTTATAAAATATTTGTGTCCGTTTTTCTGCACAATTCCGTTGATTTTCATGTTCATGTTTTAACTGTTTTTATTTACGTACGTTACACATTTATTGATGTCAACTACTGCCAAATCACCACGAGCCTTGGTAACTGAAGAGTCTGTGATAAAGCGAATCAGTTTGGTAGAACAAAATAAAAAAGAGATATGATTTATTTCGTGGAAGAAAATTCTAAAATATTTCGTGTCAATGTTCTTGATTGATTTTGGTCGAGATATTATTTTATAATTTATATCATCGGTTTTATAATAGAATGGTTGTTTTATGAATGTTCCAAGGATTGCTCTAACATCTATCTACCTACAGTATAGTTGGCCATTTAACCAAGACTGATTTTACTTTCAACATTTTAAAATGAATAATCTTTAGTTACTGTTGTAAAATATGTTTTTAATATAATAACAATCTATCATGGTAATAAATTAACATAAAAATTATGATATCTTTCTTTTGACCACACAATCTTAATATATTAAAAACGGAACTTGTTATACATGTCACAGTCATATGAACCGCGAGATTACAATATAATTATCTAACTGACGCAGACCATCACGCACATTATGACTGTGTGCCCCGCGTGACCGACAACCCGCACGAACGAGGAGCTGTACAGGGCTACAGAGCGAGCTATCGCGGTAGCGGCATTTTGGGCTGCCAGTGTAAAAGTATCTAACGGAAAAAAAAAACCTTTAGCGTCCGAGACTACATTCGAGCAAACACGCGCGCGACTGATCTCGATTTTCCCGCCCATTGCACACGCTACGTGTCACACGTGTCTTGTATCAGCTCAAAGAAGCCCTTCCGCACAGTTGTTACGCACAAAGGCAGCTTGCTAGCCCGTCGCGTTCGCGAGTGATAATGCACGCTTCCACCAGAACATGTACCTAGTTAGTTACATATTTCCTGCTCACAAAGCCAGGACCCAAGCGAGGGTCTGCCCGCTACCTCGTCATCCAGCCCAGCGGCCAACGACGATTGTCACGCGGGAGCTCCGCCCAAGAAGACACCAGGTACTTGATCCACGTTCTTAACCTCACCTTGACCTACATTCCCCATTCCACGTCATCCGCTCATCTCAATATTTCTCAACCCATCACATATTTGGTCCTTTCGAGCCTTTGAACCACCTATTTTCAAAATACAGTACACTAATCAGCTCCATTTTTTCCCATTATTTTTGTCCCATTTTTAGAACCTCTCAATCAGAGGCCTGTGTCAGATTGGTTTAGCGGAAAAAAGAAGAGGGGGGGCCCTCCTCTTTTTTCCGCTAAACCAATCTGACAGTTTCGACATCTGTAATGTGTCTGATTTGCCTGACCGCATAAGCAGCTGAGCTAAGTCTTCAAGCGAGACGAGTATAGTAACATGAGGACCCCATTGAAGTTTCGGTAAACAGAATTTTATACATTTACAGTCTTATTCATAAAAATCCCTTATAATAGGTTTAAAACGTTCAATAGTTAAAATGCTCTAAAGCTCCAATAAACGTATCATAAAATTCATTATTCATAAACGCTCAATAAACCTCTAATAGCTAACATGACTTTATAAGATACTTTGGCGTTATTATGTTATCGTTCTGACGAAACCATAGTCAATTAATTACGCTCTAAAGGTCGATTCACACATATCAGGGATCCCACCGATCCGGCACAGGTCCGGCAAGGTCTGACAAGTGTGGCTACTCTCATAGAGAATGTATGAAAGAATATTTTTCACTGACACGGACCTGTGCCGGAACTGTGCCGGATCGGTGGGATCCCTGATATGTGTGAATCGACCTTAAAAAATAAAATATCTGACAATCTCAGATCATTGAAACTCTTTACTTTTTTACTCCTTGAGTGTGGTCATAAACGTCAAGTTCAACCAACCTAACCATGGAGTAAGAAATAAAGAGTTACATTGATCTGAAAATCTGACATGACAATCAGCTGTTCATAAAGTCGGCCATTTTACTCTCTATTAGAGGTTTATAGTAGGGCCCAGCCTTCTATAACTTATGAAGGTTTTATTGAAGGTTTATAGAACGTTTTAGTGCTATTGATCGTTTATGAATAGTGTTTGTCATGATCAACCCTATAACAAGCCAATAAACCTCTCATATGTTTTTATGAATAAGACTGTTAGTCTTTTTCGAGTTTAATAAAGGTTGTTAGCATTAAAACAACTTAAAACATGAAAGAGCGTGTGCGTATACATACAGGGTGTAGTCATATTTTAGGAGGCTGCTAGGGAGGCCATTCTGAGCAATTTTTACTATGAAACCGATTTGATCAGAGCACCTTTATTTTCCATTGCTCCATACATTTTGGTCTGGGCGGTAAGCTGATTTGTATATAGAAGTGAAAATTAAACTTGCTCTGATCAAATCGGTTTCTTAGTAAAAGTTGCTCAGAATGGTCTCCCTAACAACCCCCTAAAATATGACTACACCTTTCTGTTACATCCTGCATATCATTCAATATTTTAATTAAAATAGGTATTAAAATAACAAATCAAACTTACGCAGAAAACGCTTTCATGCATATCTTTGATTAAACGATAAATAACTTACCTTACAAGAACATACATTGCTGCTCTCATAAACTCCAATTATTGCCCCTCTTGTTCTCTCATTCATCTATATTTCCGAATCTTAATTACACATTTACATAACATTCAATTCAAAAGCAAATCATTTTCATACAATACAACCCACCATAAATAAAATACGCATGTTAAATCGACATAGAAAGCGATTGATGTATCGATTGTCTGAATAAACGCTTATCTTATCTATCTAACCAGTCATCACCCAAATATTCCGATTCACACTCACCTAACTAACAACTCGGCTATAGTTTGAACATGCTCCGGTGCGCTTTCTTGGACGGTATCGTGCCACGCAACCTGAGCCTCCGGAGCGCCTCCCGCAAGTGTTTAGGCTGCAGTGGACCCGCCTCACCTGATTTGTCCAGAACTTCCAAAGCTGGAAATGAAAAGGCAACTAAAGAGAGGATGTTAGAATAAAATAGCTACCGGCCAGAAAGGACGATGCAAAGGGTGATGGACCAAATCCGCGCGTAGACCAAGAGACAGACTAGATACGACATCTCCAAGATAGCTTGGCTTGGCTTTGGCTTGATAGTAAATCGACGTAATGAAGAGGCCTTTACCTAGTAGTATGTAGACAGCATAATGATGATCAGGAACTACCTCAGGCCCCAATTTGAATTCAGCCCCCGCGTGGATTGTATGTACATATCTAATACAATATAAACTGAAACTTCGCAGGGATATCGCAGAGAGAACTCCTTGATAAGAGCGTGTTCTATTTTTAACCGTCTCGGTGACAGTGGCGTCAATGGTGCTGACGGTGTTGATGACGATGTTAGTGATGGATGACATTGATATATTCTGTAGCAGTGGGCAAACATTAAGGGCTATTATGATTCGTCAATTTTTAACATCTTTGGACAATGCTGGGTGAAGTAGTGGCGTGTTCGACAGTCGAGTGTATTACTGTATAATGATATCTTCATATTGTTATTTGCTAATTACATTAAAATTAGGGCAAATCAAGTTCTCATACCCTTGCAATAGACATTAATTGACGTCCTTTGACTTTGACAGTGGGTACCACCACCACCGCGTGTATGTTCTGACTAAAAAGTTAGCTGTATTTTTATAAATTCTTTGTGTTATTCTTTACATTAATTTAAAACTTCACAATGCAAGAACGTTTTGCGTGTAGTAAAACAATTGTGGGAGGTTATTATTAGCTCTTTAGTTAATATAGTGTTTTGTACTTAGTAAGTACAGCTGTTACCTCTCCTAAAAATGTAAAATAAAATAACTTGATCCAAACTTGTGCAAGTACAAAAGGAATAGAATATTTCAAAGATCCTCACCTTCCTCAACAACCTCGCCCACAAACACCTTTGCGATGCCTGCCATGGCGATCACAACATTCTGTCCGACAGAGCACCCAGTGATGGTCTGCATGAGCCGCTTTACCGCTGCCTTGGGGAACGCGGCACGTCGATACATCTCATAGTGGTTGAGCTGCTCCTCCGTGAAGTTGGAGACAAGCACTCTGGAAGGCGACAAATCAGATCAGATTAGGCGTGAGCTACTGCTCAGAAAAGTATGGTGGGATATCATCCATGGTGTGTACAAAATTTTCAGTATTGTAGGGACTGAAACAGAGAATACTTACATTTGTACAATACAATTGTTTCTTTTGATGTTAGTGTATGCATTGTTGATGTGCTTGTTATAAATAAATAAATACATAAGGTTACATACTCTATCAGATGTAGCACAGAACAAGGAATTTGTTGCAACATAGCAGCCATCTTTGCCCAGCAGTGGAACATGGGTAACAACTATAAAAAGAAAATTATACTCACTGCATCTTTTCTCTTTCTTCCTCCTCCAATTCTTTCTTTGTTTTCTTCTCCCGTTCTCTTTCATTCAATAAGTAAGCCTCTTCAGTCTGTGAGACTTCCATATCATTCTGCATTGACTCATTCTGAAACTCACTCATGGGCATTCCTGTATCTTTCAAATCTAAATTCTCATAGCCCATTTGGTTCAGATCTGTTGCCTGTATGTTTGACTCAGTGTTTTCCTGTGCAGTATTCACGAAGGTATAGTCATTTATGTAGGACTCATAGTTATCTGTAACATCTGTAAGTGTATCAGGCTGTGAACTGATGATGTCGGAGGTATCTGTGTAAACTATGTTGCCAAGTTCATCTGTCCGGTGTATGGTTTCAACATTCTGTGAGCTGTCTGAGTATGTTTCAATGATTTCACTCTCTAGGTTTGTGCTGGGTACTGCTTCACCATAGTTAACTAGTGTTGTGTCTGAAAATAAAGATTTTTGATGAATACCTACCTCATCATCATTTACAAAATACACTTTTCAAGGAATAGTAGCAGGACAAACTGGTAATATTTTAGTCATCTTCTTGCCACAGACCCTCATTACAGACTTCAGACTTACATTCAGGCTCATCTTTCAGCAGCTTTTCCTCAGCTTCCAATGAGATATCAGCATTGTCTTCCTCATTTGAATCACTGTGTTCTAACTCTCGAGCCAGTTCTTCCTCTGAAATTATAGGATAATTAAATTGATATTGAAGATGTCATGAAGATAAGCTCGCCTTTGCGTATAATATTTCTTGTAAATGTATTTTTTTATGTTTCTGCGCGATAAAGAATATGAATATATAAGATGTAATGTAATATGGACTTTATTCTGGTACTTGCAGAGAAACTTGGTCTAACCTCTCAACCTGTCTGCCTCAGACAAACCATCACTGCTGGATAGATCCATTTCTGCCCGCCCTAGCTAAAAACAATCTCAAAGTGGTCTTGATGATTATGATTGTATTATTAAAACTACGTTACTGCAAGCTGCCCGTACATAAACAACACAAATCAAATCACAACACAACAAACCACAGAACAATTTTTACTCTAGGGAGCAACAAACAATAATTTTCTCCCAGTTTCCCTTCCTCTCCTCCTCGTCCATTGGATATGTCCCACCTGTCAAATGATGTTAAAAGTTTACAACAGTTACATAGCTTAGCAAGCGCCACACACAAAGCTTTTTTAAAACCGTTTGATAATCATGAAAAATTAAAAACTTTAATAAATAATAAAATAAATAAAATAAAATATTTTTTCGGTTCGCAGTCGCACTATCGATCGGTTTCTTTATAACTTTTATATACCTAACTTTTTTCCTATATAGAATTAGCATTTTTGTAGTGTAGAACAAACATGGTGTATTCTTTTGTCTATGGGCCAAGGGATGGGTAGACGGACATGTGAGAATCGATCGATCGATCGTAAATTCGTAACTACTCGTTACTAACGAATAACGTTTAGTTATTCATAAAAAAATCACATCACTTTAACGAACGAGGTTGACAGCTGTGTATTTTTCTTCGGTCCTCCTCCATAATTTTTGTAATTTCGTGCTCTGGTGCGGACAGAGAGTTCCATCATGAGTGCTCTGATGAAGGCTTACGTCTCCCGAAGCCCTGCTTCATTGGTCAGTACTCAATGTTTGTCACTATAATCAAAACATGTTATGTAATCGTAACCTAGGAATGTTCCGTGAGACTGTAAGTGCTCTCCCGTGTTCAGAATGATATCGCTTGAAGGTCTCAGCAGCACTGATGCATTACCTTGAAAATTCCGGATGCCCTGCGGCGAATGCTCGAATGTTACCTGCAGAAAAATTATGTTAGGCCATACACTAATTCCATGGAAGTTAAATGCCAAAAATTTCAGTGTTTGTTTTTGTACAATAGGTTTTGAGATTATCTTCTTTTTTTATGTCTGTATTCATATTCAATTATTCAGTGAAAAAAAAAAGTAGGTGGGTGCCTGTGTAGTTTGAATGTTCTGAAAAATAATATTTATATAACAAATCTATGATTAATTTTTTTGCAGGCTACAAATATATACAGAAACCTCCATCTCTCTGTGGGTGGTGCTCAGGCCGATGGCAAAGCCGCCAATACAACCAAGGCGTACCAGGTCATAGACCATAAACATGATGCGCTGGTCATCGGTGCCGGTGGAGCAGGTCTTCGGGCCGCCTTCGGGCTGGTGCAGGAAGGATTCAAGACTGCGGTGGTGACAAAGCTGTTCCCGACCAGGTCACATACAGTGGCTGCGCAGGGTGGCATCAATGCTGCATTGGGTATGTGTTCTTGTAAATATTTTTGTACATTTTACTACTTAAATGCATATGGTTGCAAAATGGCAAACACTAGATGTGGTACTAGACTAGATGGATAAAAAGGAACAAGAGAGAAGAAAGGGACTTCAGCTGAACTAACAGTAACTGTGCTCTTATTGGGGTGTAGTAGTAAATGTAGCCCATTAATGTCCCCACCGAGGGGCACAGGCACCTGGATTCGAATAATATTGAGCCATACTCCACCACCCTGGCTCAGTGCAGGTTTGATGACTACTACATACTACGAAGTAGTGGTAGTAGCCGGGACCTATAGCTTAACATGCCATTCGAAACACGGGGTGTACTGTGTACTAATTATTATTATTATGAGCCTGTAATATCCCACTGCTGGGCAAAGGCCTCTACTAATAGACTTGATATTTCTTTACAACAAAACATACAGCTCATGATGATCATGGCCAGCTCTTATAATAAATCCAATTATTCCAGGAAACATGGAAGATGACAACTGGCTTTGGCACATGTACGACACTGTCAAGGGATCAGATTGGCTTGGAGACCAGGTCAGCTGAAAAACAATTTAATCCTTATACAGGATGTAACTGAAAGGTGTAGAGCTGATCAAATCGGTTTCATAGTAAAAGTTGCTCGGAATGGTCTCCCTAACAACCCCCTAAAATATGACTACAACCTTCTGTCTGTTACCCTATGTATTAGTAAGAGGAAAATTTTATGCACAATAATTTGAAATTAAAATTAAATATGAAAATTCTCAATTTTAAATGTAAGCCATTTTAAAAGGTGAAGAAGACGGAAGTGAAAGCTTAGAAAAAAATCGGTATAGACTTTGTGGCATTACGCTTAGGCATCACAATGAACACCTTATATATTGATGTGATTGAGATACTTCATGCAAAAAAAACTTAACCTGAAGGAGGCAGAAAATGTTACCGAAGTTGATAAATTAATCTAAGCCGGATACTCATTAGGGAGCGGTAACAATAAATGTTGCTCAAACCGTAGTTCGCGAGCCTACCGCGAGCGAGAATGAAGTAGCTCAATGTCGCACACACTATAGAATCTGCTTGGTTACAGTTACAGATCCTAATTAATAGGTTAGAGCTCTCACACGAGCAGCATGCGCAACAGCAGCAGCAGTGGTTGCCGTCGCGTGCTGCTCATGTGTCAAGGCGACATTTTGCGCCGCGACACGACCGACACCAGAGACCGCGACAGGCACTTGCCCTGAGGCTTTGTATGGGTGCCATTTCGCGCCGCTCTCTGCTAGTGTTGCCGGAAAATCGATAGTTTTGCAATCGAGCAATACTATCGATAGTATCGATGTCTCTGTCAGTGTAATACTATCGGAAAACAACAATACTATCGATAGTTTGATAGTTTCGATTGCTGCCGACCAATAAGCTATCGATAGTATCGATATTATTGCTCTTCAATATTGAATAGATTATCGATACTATCGAAAGTTCATTGGTTGGCAGCGATCGAAACAATCTATACTATCGATAGTATTGCTGTTTACCTATAGTATTGCAGCAGAAGAGACATCGATAGTATCAATAAACTATCGATATTATCGTTTTTCTTCAACTATCGATAGGCTATCGATAGACAATCGATATTGGCCTATCGAGCGGCAACACTACTCTCTGGCCTCGGCCTTAGGAGCTGTTAACCGTGGTGTATCCCCTATAGGACGCGATCCACTACATGACGCGCGAGGCGCCCCACGCAGTGATCGAGCTGGACAACTACGGCATGCCGTTCTCGCGCACGCCGGAGGGGCGCATCTACCAGCGCGCGTTCGGTGGACAGTCGCTCAAGTTCGGCAAGGGTGGGCAGGCGCATCGCTGCTGCGCTGTTGCCGACAGGTCAGTTTAGTAATGAGCTTATTACATAACGCTGTCAGCAGGGCCCTGTCTGACTCACTGTCTCTTTCTAGTCGTTCCATCATGAGTGAGACGTCTATACAAATCGTTCCCTGCCGACAGTGTAATGTAATAAGCTCTTTACACCTATGTTCATTCTTTATAGCGCGGCTATACTCAGCTCCAATACAATATTGCTATTTGTGTTTCGTGACTCGGCAAAGGTTCGAGTCCAGGGGCCCGATGCTGCTCTGAGAAACGCACTTATATTGGATGGCTACCGCTTCTAAAACACCCAAAATGGCGTCAATTGGTATGCTCCTAAAGAATCGCAAATAGATCGTAAATAGATTGCAAGCAAAGCGTATACGATTTACGGGCCCCAGACCTCAATCAAAATCGATGCTAAATGGAATGTTTCTGGTTCCCACAACAAGAGCTATTCTTGAGCCAGACCAGAGGTAACGATGTCCAAGTGACGACCTTTGTAACGTTGCAGTCGAAGCTGTGCTTCCCATCCGAGGGGTCGCGGTTCGAATCTCGGCTGAGTACGAAGGAAAAATACGCCAGGTCTTGGATCATAGAGTAAATTATATTGTCTTGGATGTTTTCATGTTTGTGATGCCGCTGTTTCTGGTACCCGATACAGGGTATCCTAGTGTAGGGCCTGAGGCAATGCATGTGCCTGTATGTCAATGTTATGTTTTGTTTATAGGGTTCCGTACCCGAAGGGTGCCAAACGGGACCCTATTACTGAGAATTCGCTGTCCGTCCGTCCGTCCGTCCATCTGTCACCAGGCTGTATCTCATGAACCTAGACAGTTGATGTGTTTCTGTTGCCGCTATAACAACAAATACTTATAAAAAACAAAAGAAATTCAATATTAAGGGGGGCTCCCATACAAAAAACGTTAATTTTTTTGCTCATTTTTGCTCGATATTGATAAAGGTAGCACGCTTAAAATGTTCACAATATAAAGAGTATATTATTTACTTAAAAAATAAATAATTAAATAAAAATTAAATTAATACTTAAACTTAAATTAATAAAACAATTGTTTTTTATAGATAATGGTACGGAACCCTTCGTGCGCGAGTACGACTTGCACTTGGCCGGTCATTTAAGTTAGCTTCACTTTAAATAGCTTGCGCCGGTTATGTAATGTTTGTCTGGATGTTTGCAGGACCGGTCACTCGCTGCTGCACACACTGTACGGACAGTCACTGCGCTACGACTGCGAGTACTTCATCGAGTACTTCGCACTGGACCTGCTTATGGAAGACGGCGTCTGCAAGGGCTGCATCGCAATCAACCTGGAGGACGGCACGCTGCACAGGTGATGATGACTCTCTAGGGTTCCGCACCCGAAGGTGCCCCAAATGATGAGGTTTTTAGCTACGGAGTTGTCCAATGTTTATGGGATACCCTGTATTCATTACAGTCTTCACAAAATAAAAGGCCCGTTTTGACAGTTCACGCCCATGAAGTTGTAACCCCTAACGCGTAGGTAACAGAAGCGGTTTTTAGGTGCAACTTGTACGCTTTGCTTGTACGCACCAGTTGGCTTTTATTACTTACGCATTAGGGGTTAAAACTTCATGGGCGTGAACTGTCAAAACGGGCCTTTTATTTTGTGAAGACTTTACAAATGGGTTTTGTTTGAGTTGTCTAAACTAAAACCGCGAACTGAAAGCGTCCGTGGCCGAGAGGTATCGGAAGCGATTGTGCGGGTCAAGCAACATCTCTCCGAGACGGATATTGGATGGATGACCCGTTTCTATGTGGCATTTGTTTCGGATGACACGGCTGTAGGTCTCGGCTACATTACTATCGCTACTCGGTGGTTGTAGTCGTAAAGCTATGTCAGAGGCCCTCATAGGGCATCTTGATGACTTCTGACAGTCGGGTTGGCCACTAGCCCTGAGCCAGCGCGGTGGATCTTCCTCGTATTGGACAGTTGGACATTAATGACCCGTATTTCCCCTTCAGGTTCCAAGCGAAGAACACGATCCTGGCCACGGGCGGCACGGGCCGCTCCTACTTCAGCTGCACGTCAGCGCACACGTGCACGGGCGACGGGACCGCGATGGCGGCGCGCGCCGGCCTGCAGAACGAGGATATGGAGTTCGTGCAGTTCCATCCCACCGGTGAGATAGACCACCTAGAACAAAATATGACACCGGCGTAAACAGAGATGCTACGGAAGCTTCTTTAGTTTGAGGCCATTATCGCTTGGTGCAGCACCATATAGGATTTATTCTAAGATTAGCGCCACCTAGAAGTATGTTAACTGAAACCATGGCGTTTATAGTACAAATCTGACTCCTCAAGTCCTCACGCCATCTCTTTTTTACGAAGTGTGTTACTAATTCGACTTTGTATGGGATGAGCACCCTGTGATACTACTAAGTAGCGATAATAGCCGGAAACCCACAACGTGTCATCCGAAACATGGAATGTCCGAACCTTCTAATACTAAAGGATTTTTTTCTCTAAATATTTTGATTACAACTGCGCTTGCGCCCGGCAGGCATCTACGGCGCCGGCTGCCTCATCACGGAGGGCTGCCGCGGCGAGGGCGGCTTCCTCGTGAACGCGAAGGGCGAGCGGTTCATGGAGCGGTACGCGCCGGTCGCGAAGGACCTGGCGTCGCGCGACGTCGTCTCCCGCGCGATGACTGTCGAGATTATGGAGGGTAAGTGCGTTGTCCAAAGTTCGAAATTCAAAATCATTTGTTTTCTGTAGATATTTACAAGTATACTTAGAACACGTCATTTTGCCAAACGGTACCCATTACTAAGCCTCCGCTGTCCTCAATATCAAAATAGTTTCATGCAACTCAGGGTTAACCTCTTAGCTATATTTTAAGGGGTTCTAAGGGACAACTGCTCAACTTTCAATATGAAACAGATTTGATTAGAAAAACTTTATTTTCACTTCCCAATACATTTTGGCCTGAGTGGGTCAGCTGCTTTGTATGGAGCAGTCAACTCAACTCAACAAAACAAGTTTGCAGGCTTAAGTTTTTGGTGACCGCTCTCGATGGTCGTAGAGAACAATCATCCATTAGTTTCACTTCCATTGAAGACATCATTTATAAATAAATTCAGTAATTACTTGATTCTGCATAGCAACAAAGAAGAACTCTTGTTATTATTTAGTTTTGTCTGATAAGAACGTCATGTGACACTATGAAGCGCTGCAACCTCATCACGCTCATAAGACAGCGCGTCGACTTACTATGACGTCACTGATGACATTGATGCGGTGATGACCTAAATAGCGATGTTTTTCATTTCTCCGCTGCCCCGTAACAAACACAAAAGATATAGGATTAAAAACACTTCTCAGAAAGACACATTACAATATCTTGCATACTTAGAACAACAAAAGAAAGTAGATATGATTCTCAGAACTGACAAGATGCTTGTTTTGTTAATTGTATAATGAAAAATAAATTAATACATAGTATTGTCAATCAAAACAATATTATCATGTAATGTCCAGGTCAAGTTGTACTGGCATTATTTTAGTGATGTGGTCGATGTCGATAGTTACCAAAAAGGAACACGATAAAAGTAAAGTTCTTTCCCCTATGGCCAATATGGCCATTCCAATCTGACGCGAACTATAAACAGCGATAGACCAGGGGAACATCCTCGTTCTCATCATTATGAACTTTCATCACATCTAAATTATATCGCATTATTATTATATTATTATTATTACTTTGTATCTGATTTAAGAATTCACGGGACATTGCTGTCCCGGTCCCTTTTGTCGGCTTGCGTGGGGACTTGGGTCCAACACGTAGAGGCCCCTTTCAGACAATTTATTAGAAACAAATATGAAATGTGTGCACCCGTTTGGTCTGTCTCTGTCCCCGAAAATATTATATAATATTATATTATTATTGTATTATATTATTAATAGACAGTCGTGTAATGAGCAATGAATCATATCAGGCAGGCTGTATATAGAGTCTAACTAGGGTTAGGGTATACACTACAGTGCAATAAAGAAGTTCCCTAGTTTCTGATCCTCCCGACACTAGCTTTTCTAATTCGGGCCCAACAAAATATTGCATAAGCATCCTCCACACAAATCTCTACGTTTATTTAATTACTATCTTCTTAAGTACTTGTCCACTTAACCCAAAAAACTGACTCCCTTTCTAGAGAAGGGAATTATGTGAATGAACTGCCGAGATCTGATAGAATTGAATATTAAAAGTATGAAAATAATTCATGAGTTTTCGATTGATTTAACTTGTAACTTTTTGACAAGTAAGGATAAATCTTGGATAAATACATAAAGAGTGGTAACAGGGATGCATATGCAATATATTATTGGCCCCGGATTGGGTAAACTTGTGTCGGGAGGATCAGAAAGTCAGGGAGCACTTGTCCAGTAGATTCATTTTCCTTTGAAACACAACTCACCAATTTAGGGCGGGGGACGAGGTAACTTAGAGAGCTGTGATTGGTCAGCTGCTGCTGTCACTGTCGTGGCGGCCCGTCATAGTACATAGGTTGCATACGTCGCATACAACTAATGTTTGGCGAGCCGCATTCCCCCGCAGTCTATTGGATATATAGTCTCTGCAGAAACTGGATCACAATATTAATGTCGCAGGTCGCGGCTGCGGCCCTGAGAAGGACCACGTGCACCTGCAGCTCCACCACCTGCCGCAAGAGCAGCTGGCGCAGCGGCTGCCCGGCATCTCGGAGACGGCGATGATCTTCGCGGGCGTCGATGTGACGAAGGAGCCCATACCGGTGCTGCCGACCGTGCACTACAATATGGGCGGCACGCCGACCAATTTTCGTGGCGAGGTGGGTGCAACGTCCACTTCTGACAGAGGCATGTAAAGTCGTCGCGACCCCAGCAGTACTACCATAAGGCACGCCACCCACCTCAGTCGCATACTCGCAAGTATGGAGAAACGTCATTGAGTCGAGTTTGACATTTATTTGCACGACTGAGGTGAATGGCGTGCCTCATGGTAGCCCCGATGGAATGGTAAATTGAATCTAACATCAGAAATGTCTAACTGGAATATTGACTGAGCTTTGCGTTCCAAATGAAACCCAATCCCAAACAAAATGCGGGGTGGAGGGGGGTATAGTCGTGACATCACGTAAGCGATTCTTTGTAGACCGCTGATTGGAACGCACCTCTAGTTTGGGTCAGCTTGTATGGTAACATTGATGACCTCTATGGCGCAGTGGTTGTGACTCTGCCTACCATGCGAGAGGTCCCGGGTACGATTCCCGGCTGGCGAGCAGGAAAACAAAAAAAAACAGGTCTTGGATGTTTACATGTTTGTGATGTCGCTGTTTCTGGTTCCCAACACCTATCGTGGTATCCTAGTGGGTCCAGTCCAGAAGCAATACATATGCCGGATTTTAGGGTTCCGTACCCGAAGGGTGCCAAATGGGACTCTATTACTAAGCCTCCGCTGTCCGTCCGTCAGTCCGTCCGTCAGAGGACCCTCCAGCACGAACCATAATAGCTAGAAAGTTGAAATTTTCACAGAATATGTGTATATTTGTTGCTGCTCCACCAACAAATATTGAAATACACGAAATATTCAAAAAATAAAGGTGTCTTCATACAAGAAACGTATTTTTTTGTACTTTTGATACAATAATGGTGCGTAACTCCGTGTGAGAGTCCGACTCGCACTTGGCTGATTTTTCACGTTCGCCACACAGGTGATCCAGCACACGAACGGCACAGACCGCGTCGTCCCCGGCTTGTTCGCGGCGGGCGAGGCGTCGTGCGCGAGCGTGCACGGCGCGAACCGGCTCGGCGCGAACTCGCTGCTCGACATCGTGGTGTTCGGGCGAGCGTGCGCGCTCACC
This sequence comes from Argyresthia albistria, assembly GCA_963457715.1. Taxonomy (NCBI): domain Eukaryota; kingdom Metazoa; phylum Arthropoda; class Insecta; order Lepidoptera; family Argyresthiidae; genus Argyresthia; species Argyresthia albistria. Next base: position 6,690,915 of record OY735268.1, on the reverse strand, counting down.
ATCGCGGAGATCAGCAAGCCGGGCGATGCGCAGGCGCCGCTCAAGGATGTGAGTATGCAGGGATTTAATGCTGAGTTCCGCTTTGACGGTTCTGTAGAAACCTACCTACATTAAAGGTACATAACCACTCAAAGGTCCGCTGGTTCATTCACTCCACTTTCCATAGAATGATTTTTCATAGATTTTGAACTTTATCTCGATGTGGGTCGATTGAAAATCGCGGGCCGTGGACTTTGGACGTGCATGCGAGTACTTATAGCATTAACATTTACATGTTACCAAGGAAAGCAGAGAAACCATAATAATTGGTTGTGGTGGAGGTCTATCTACACTCAACGATGGATTCCCAGTTTTCTATATCGGCGGCTTCTCATAATATCTTTTGCCGTGACTTTTAAATCTGAACCACAAAAGAGATAAGGTGGGCTTTTCTTGAGGTGTCAAAACCACTAAACTAGAGGAACTAAAGGCACTAAACTGACAACCTTCAAATCCGACAGCTCTTGTGCGGTGGCCACAGATTCCATTTTCAAACACACCATTTTAATTAGTTTAGTTAGTTCGTGTCGCCTTCGGAATCGCAGACAATAGCTATATAAGTTACTCTATGGATAATAGTACTACGTACAGAACGGCCACTCCCTTCCCCGCGCTGATTCAGATACCTCGACCTCACCCCGGACTTCAGGAGCCAGGTTGGGGGCTCTTTGTATAGGCGCTGAACGCACACATACACAAACGAACGAGTTTACGCACACATTTGCACGTGTACAAACGTCATTTGGCTATGTAGTAGTAATAGGTGATTATTTTACGAGCGTTCTATGAAGTGTCCGAGGTGTGTCTGAACATCAAGCGTTAATGGGAGATTTAAAAAAAAAAAAACTTCACTAGTTCCAAATTCGTCACTAGATGTCGTAGGCCAGACATGAGTGAAAAAAAGTTGCCAGTCCAAATAATAACAACCGAAGAACATAATCTATGGTCGTGTAATGAACATACATGTGGAACGCAATACAAATATTACTGATAAGTACTAAGACTTATTCGCGAAACGTTTAACGGACGGAATGACAGACAAGAGCGTTAGTAGACTGACACGCTGCGCCGTGTTGCTCTATGGTAGACACACACGGCAGACAATCTATGGGCTGCGTTCAAGATCGGTCAAAAATTACTTACTCTGTGACGACAACAGACTGTGTCATATGAATTCATGTCTATACAAAGCCATCTGTCGGCAGCTTTCAGAACTATTTTTAGCTGTCAGAAAATCGCCTATTATAAAATGTTCGAAGTATGTGACCATAATGAAAGCAAAGATTTATCTATGTTTCCGATGTCGCCTTTTCTTGTTCCTACAACTCATGCATCCTATTTCACAGCCAGATGCTATATTTTACTTTACTTTAGTAATTTATAAACCAGAGCGAAGGCCGAGACAATGTTTCTGTATGTTTATATCCCAGAGCTCCGGTGAAGCGAGCGTAGCGAACCTCGACAAGATCCGCCACGCGAGCGGACAGACCGCCACCGCGGACCTGCGCCTGCGCATGCAGAAGTGCATGCAGAAGAACGCCGCCGTCTTCCGACAGAAGAGCACGCTCGAGGAAGGTGAGGCCAATCAGCATCGGCGGCTTGGGCGCGCCCACTGCTGGGTATAAAGCTGGGCATTCACGGACAGTTTGACCGTCGATCGAACTATATCGACGATTAAAAGATCGGATGAAGCCTTCAGATTTCCCACTCACTGGCAGTATAGAAGAGAGAAGGAATATAGATAAAATAGGGAAAGAGAGCAAGTCAGCATGCGAGCCCTTCGATCGGTGACGCTCCGTCTCCCTATTTGGTCTATATTCGTATATATTTATTGCACATAAAAGACAACACAGATTATACAGAGAAGTAATTTACAAAGGTAAGCTTATCTCTAAAAAGAGATCTCTTCCAGCAAACCCAGGATGGACAGAGAAAAATAAAATACAGAAAAGGTAGGCCTATGTGCTCAAGTAAGTGAAAAATAAAACATGAATAAATCATAAAATCATAATATACTACATAAAGAAGTACATGAATATTACATAAAATAAAAATAAATAATCCTAGCATAAATAAACTAATACATATTAAAACACCTATATTCCTTCTGCCACCCCGAAAATCAATGATTAGTGTCCGTCCAAAATTTCATTCGATGGATTTTCATACGATCAAACTGGCCGTGAATGGCCTGCTCCATGTTGTGCCAACTTATCCTGTCCTGTGCCAAACGAATCCAGGTGTTATGTCCCCGCAATATGCGTAATGTCATCGACCCATCTGGCTGCCGGTCGACCCACGCCTTTCTTTCCTTCTTATGGCCGCCACTCGGTCAGGGATCTGCTCCACTCGACCTGTCATCACCTCGCCTCGCCTAGTGTCCTGCCCACCTCCGCTTGATCCGAGGCCCGCTAGGTCCGAATATTTCTGTAGGTTGCTTGACGGAAAGATACATTCATATTTGTTATTTTCGCGTAATTTATGTGCATTCTTACGTGCTGTGCGACCTTGTTTTTATTAATATTCGTGGGACAGGTTAAACTTTTCCAGAATGACGAATTAATAACGCGTCGCTGACTTGACCTTTTAATGCCCCCCAGACAGCATGACAACCTTGGGTTCTCGATAATATACTTCCTATCCCAATATGTTGTTATTGTTGTATCATCCAAAGTGTGTCAGGAAAGTGTATTGATATGAGTACGCGTTTGTATTGTATGATACAACTAGATTTCGGAAGTTATGCTGCTGCAAATGATGCTGAATACTTGATATATATCGATAGATTCATTCATCAATATTGATTTTATTGGCTGTCTAGTGTTCTTCTTTGCTTTTACCTATACGGCCATATTTTGTTTTATAACAAGTTTTACACCAAGATCTATTAATAATAATAATATTTATTAAAAAAAAAAAACTAAAAAAGTTTGGGTAGTGATTAGTGATTGATTGTAACGTGCAGTTTCTTTGGAAACCAATATCATATTTAATTCAATATCCCTTATTTAATATAACTATATTAATGTTATTATATTGTTATTGCGCAGCAGAGCATATTCTGTGCAACGTAAATAGTAATAGATTATATTTGATGTGACATACTTTAGTTTTGATACAGAACAATAACAAGTTAATATGTCGAAACTCGAAAACATAAACCATTAATGTTATTGTCTAAATTAGGAAATTCCCACGCTCTGTATCACTTACGTCTATCGCAAAAGAAAACACTATACAAATAGTAGATTGTTTACCAAGGGAGTAAAGAACTATTTTTAGGGCGAGTTTTTTGAATCCTGGGAGACCGAGGGATTCTAGAGTTAAGTCCCGAGTGCAACGAGGGACTCAAAAGTAGAATCCTGAGGGAGCGAGGGATTCAAAGTACACGAAACTGATTAGTGACAGAATTTTTTTTCCTTTGTACTGGCAGCAAAATTAAAAAGTTACTTTTAGTCCTTGTTTGCCGGGACTAAAGTAGCTCTTTTTGAATAGATGTGATGAAAAACATATTTTTATCGCAGGTTTGATTCCATAAATACCTGTCGCAAATAGACATGTCATGGTAAGGTGAAATCACGAACGTCGTGTAAACATGTTATGAAGACTACAAATGACACAAGAATCCAATGTATAATTAATAATTTCCTTTAGACATGTTTATTGTCTTAGGTTGGTGCCATTCAACAGGAAAGCGACATTCCTCCCAAAGACACTCTTTGTTTCTCTCACAGAGAATCCCATTCCTTGTAGTAGGTACTTATTGCAATACGGTATTATATTGCTAGTCAAAAGATTTTGTTCATGACTTTGTAATAGTGCAGTGGCGTCATAATTTAAAGCTGTCTTTCATACACTTTACTTTATTTAAAATAATGGCTATAAATACACAATTGTGATATTTTCAAGTCATTTCGTACACACATTCAGACACGTTCCGATTGATTTGACTATGATTACCTTGTAAAATATCATGAGGAAACCTTCATTACTCCATAGCTACGGCGTTGAGTTAGCCCCCTGTCACGCAAAATGGAGTATTGAATAACTGGCTAAAAGTAGCCACAATTAGGGGTATAAAATCAAAGATGGTTAAGTCCATCCCTAAATTTTCACTGGTTTTGGACTCTTATACCAAGGCGTAAGGTTGAAAAGAGGTCGGACTTCCATCTTTGATTCTATACACCTGAATTGTGACTGCCTCCCAGTACATGAAAAGGCGTGCCGAATGAATTGAAAAAGAATGAATGCCGTGTGAATTCGTGTAAAATACCGCATTGATCGAACCAGCGATTCTCGCCAACTCCCCCGCAGGCCAACAACAGATCCACGAGATCTACTCCCAGCTGAAAGACCTGAAGGTCTCCGACCGGTCGCTCATCTGGAACAGCGACCTGATCGAGAGCCTGGAGCTGCAGAACCTGATGATCAACTCGGTGCAGATTGTGGAAGGCGCCCTGGCTCGGGAGGAGAGCCGCGGCGCGCACGCGCGGGAGGACTTCAAGACGAGAAGGGACGAGCTGGATTATGCGAAGCCGCTGGAGGGGCAGGTAGGGACATGCACTATAATACCAGTATGATTAGATGATTATAATTTGTTTCATCTTTGGAGCCACACAGAACAACAGGTGTTACCAAAATAATCGGTAAGAATCGAAATTGTTTTTTATTCAGTTGAACTTATTAGGCGAACTTTGTGGCGCAGCGGTTGTGGGTCTGCCTGCCATGCGAGAGGTCTTGAGTTCGATTTCAGGCTGGGGATAAAGAAATAAAAGTAAAATCCCAAGGTCTTGGATGTTTACATGTTTGTGATGTCGCTGTTTCTGGTTCCCACTACACAGGCTGTTCTAGTGTGGGACCAGAAGCAATGTACGTGCCTGTATGTAAAATATGCATGACTCTTCGCCCTTAAATCAGTAAGGTGATTACCTTAAATTTCAAAATCGTTTCGTGCAACTTAGGGTTAGTTTGATACTAATGATAAGTAAAATCTGATCTTTCCACCCAGACTAAACTGCCGTTCGAGAAGCACTGGCGGAAGCACACGATGGTGGAGACCGACCCGGAGACCGGCGCCACCACGCTCAGCTACCGACCAGTCATCGACGACACGCTCAACCAGGGCGAGTGCAAGACCGTGCCGCCGGTCATCAGGACCTACTAAGAGTGGCCGGCCGCCCGCCATCAGGTGACTGTGATGAATATTGTTACATAGAGGTTTTACATTGGATGGTTTCCTATCATAGTAAGAGTTTGAGATGTAATTAATGTTTAAACGAGTTCTAAACTAAGCAGTGCAGTGCAGCCTGTGCCATTTATAAATCTCAATAATCCTCAGCGCTTCCATAGTTAAATATGACACACTTTGTCGGTAGTAGGTACTAGTTTAGGTGCTAGTAGATGTTTGCCGCTCTTCGGGGAAAAGAGCGTGAGCATGTGATAGTAGATCCCTGACCGAGTGGTGGCTGAAAGAGGGAAAAACAAGTGTATGGAGGTCGACCAGCGTCTGTCACCGAGTGGTGGCTGAAAAACCATTATTCTGATACGCAAACCCCTCGTCAAAATGTATATTTTATAATTCGTAATTTCTTTAATGAGAAAGTAATTGAAACAAAAAGTTTGTTGAATTCTAGTTTTAGGAAGCTCCACGAAATAAAAGAGCTTTAGAAGATGATGTTGATTTCTACGTTTTATTTTTCGAGAAGTCCTTCCATAGAAAAAACCGACTTCTACAAACCCTATTTGATTAGATTGAGTTTAATACAAACTGTAACCCCTTATCCCCCTGAGGACTTAATTTTGTAAATCTCAGTGCTACCCCACGCTACTAAGGAACCTCTGTACAAAGTTTCATGGCTCTAGGTCCACCGGTTTAGGCTATGCGTTGTCTGCCCGTCAGCCACGCATTGTATTTGTACCTAGTATTGAGCAGTTCTGGTGGTCTTTATCAGCAGTTCCGCATCACAATATTATGCTTACCGTGAGTAAATGCACGAGTTATTACTAAAAACACAATAATCACTATAGGTCTGCCTATAGTATTTGAAGAGTTCCTCGATTTCTCCAGGATCCCATCGTCAGATCCTGACCTGGTGGTCCATGGTACCAATGGGACGGTAAACCCTTTCAAACAAAAAATATTTTTCCAAATCGGTCCATCCGTCTAGGCGCAATCAGGGCACATACATAAAAAGTAATAATATAAATCTTCCAGTAAACGTAGTTCCATTTCAGAAATGAATTATCAATGAGTATAATATGTTGTATGTTTGTATTTTCAGGTAATCTCTCGAGAAGGGTGCTGACTGAGCTAAACAGTATTTGTTCGATGCGGGAACTTCGGGAATACTTAGTCATAATTTCAGCTGTCACGCTATTTAATACCAATCATTTATTTAGATACTTGTATAAGAGCAACATTTTAAGCGAAACGTAAATCAAGAATATTGTAGACATGATTGATGCACTTTGGACCTGTAATGTAAACGCGCATAAGAACGTAATATTTTTTAACAAATATTTATTTTGTATGTTTTTGGTTGGCTCGAAACGTGAGGCCTTTTCCCAGCACCGCCATATAAAAGCTGACTAAAAAATTGTTTTACAAAGAATCATTACGGTCTCAATTAAAAATAAATATTTTTAATTAGAAAAATCCGCATTTATTGTATAAAATTTTAGATTATATTATTATATTTAGTGTTGTGATGGTATCAGCAGCACCACGGTACTTAAAACGTAAAATATAGGGTCTATAATTCCTTTCGGGGTTAAGGTACCTACCTTTAATAGATTTAAATATTTATTATTCGAAATACATACTACAGCTTTATATGATGTAAACTTGTGAAATGGCTACCTCAGTTATTCTTAAACTAACAATTTGTGTAGGATTCATCTGAGCTACGAGTCCTTTATTTATTACAAATCATGCAGCCATAAATCGAATGTAACGGTTATGTGTAAATTTTGAAGTTTTTTAAACAAAGTAACGAAAATCAGTAAATCATAAAAGGTACATGATGTAGGCGTTAAGTGTACAAATAAATGTATTTAATTACTTCAATTGTTTCATTTTGATAAGAGATATTGATACTAAAGGCGGAGTTCAGCGCTCCGAATTTTGCTATCAAAACATCTATTGTTATCAACACGAACACTTTAGATGTGCAACGCGAGTCGCGACACGACTCAAATATAAGTATGTACAAACAAATGTGGTAGCCAAATGAAAGCAATTAACCTATAGCCTTTCAAGTCTTACGACTATGCTACAATATCACGTCATTTATCTGGCTCGGGGTAACCTTTGCCACCTATTTTGATACGTACGAGCTTGCAACAATACGGTAAAGTCGAGCAATATCAGCTCGACATAGCGAGATTTTCATAATTTCTTTATTGCACACAAACAGTTACATAGGACAATAGAAAACGTGTACAAAGGCGAGCTTATCTCTAATTAATTAATAAGAGATCACTTCCAGCAAACCAATTAGGGATGAGACAGGTGGATTGCTGAGTAGGAGTAGACCCATGTGTACAAATCAATAGACTGCTTAAACTAGTGCATACTTATATAAATAAATATGAAATATAGGTATTTATATATTTAATATATATAAACTAATAAATACTATACATACTACCTATAACTATAATTCTATAAAGAAAGGTAGGTAATGCTTCTTCACACGACTCTTAAAAATATTGAGACTAGGACTATCCCTGATGGTGCAGGGGAGTGCGTTCCATAAGCGGATGCACGAAGTCTAAATCCGTGCTCATAGGACGCGGTGCTATGAGGTGGTATTGTGAGCAAGGACACTGCATGATTTTCTTTGCCACTGGTGATTTATTGGGAAACGTGTGACATCTATACAAATATCTTCGGACAAATCAGGTAAGATTTCCTATTTTATACGGGTTCTCAATGAATCGTAACGGTCATGTACCTAGATGAGATACTGTATGTAGGTACAAAGGCGAGAGGTCAGAGAAATGTTCTGTAAGGGCCGCCTTTACAGTCGGTTTTCCAATTCGGAATTCCGTAACGGAATCATCGCGAACGCAGTAAACTCATACAAATCTATGGATCTACCACATACATACGGAATTTTTCCGATTCGGAATTTTTGCGGATGGGGTTGAATCCCGTTTCAGAATTACGAATCGGAATTATTCCGAACGCAGTAAATTCATACAAATCTATGGATCTACCACATACATACGGAAGTTTTCCGTTCGGAAGAATTGTATATGTGGCCGGCCTAAGTGCACAAGATCTCCAATATAGCTATCTCCATGCGGTTAAGCTTACGCTCAGACGCAGGCGACGACGACGGCAACGCAGATTAAGCAAGGCAGGGCAGACGACGTAATTTGTTTGACGCGCGCGGTCGGAAAAGATACTGGGCCCGTAGACAAAATGCAAAACGATTCGATAGCGAAACTAAACGAAACTTTTTATGTAAGACGTATGCGATTTGACATTTGGATTCGATAGGTAGCGAATCCAAATGTCAAAACGCATAGGTATAAAAAGTTTTTTTCCGTTTCGCTATCGTAGCTTTTTGCATTTTGTCTACGGCCACTGATTGCCCAAATTGGAATTTGAAACTCGCTATAATTTCGGTGAACTTGAAAGACGACTGGCGGTGGCAGAGTTTATCATAAGAAAACAGCAGTAGGTATGATAAAGACTACAGAATCACGCGCAAACATGTGACTAAGTTAACTGTATAGGTACAGCTTAACTTGAATTTACTCTAGTAACAATATTATATAGCTGTTCTTTGGGAGCCACGGTCGAGTTAGTAAGTACTTTCCTCTCTTCTGTGCAGCTATTCGATGTACCGATAGACTAAACAATCTTAACAGACGTTCTAAATCGCTACTGCACTGGTTCGGCGCAATCCCCATTGGACAGTCAAGCAGAAACGTCACGGACAAGACATGGAACGAGAAAGAAACAAGATACGGTACGATACGAGTATGCATGCATGGTTTCTCGTTAGGATTCTGTGTCTGTATCTGGCTCACTTTTGACAGATTTTTAAGCATCTTTAAGTTTCCGAAATAAGCACAGTGCACAAGAAGTTCAATAAGGGCTGTTGCCCCTACAGGTACAAGACAAAGGCTTAGTTAAACCTACAGGAAATTTCCACCCAAAGTGTGTGATGTAGGCAAGTTATAATTATAAGTCTATAACTACTAGCAGTTAAATACATAATCAATTTGTCCATTACTAGGTAGGTATACTTATTTTATTATTTTGTCTAGTAAGTCGTCTTAATTACCTATCTAAAGATAACCCAGACTAGGTACCTATCTATTTAGAATTTATAAGTATACATAGCTATACCTTGCGCCGGATAACATGGCAATAGCGGTCATTGACCCGCTAAAAAAATGTATTGCGATTTGACGTTTACCGCCGCGGGGCGTCTCGGTGGCGGCAAAACGTCGCGAATCGCATACATTTTCTTAGCGGGTCCATGACCGCTATTGCCATGTTATCCGGCGCAAGGTATAGATAGGTCATTCATCTCATCATTGTCTCCAATACTAAAGTAAAGTTTCTACAGGTTGTTAGAATTAGAAGGTACTTGGTTGGATACATTATAATTATACCCTAAATAATATTAATACATTTATGAGCTAGTTTGTAAGATACCTACAACTTCTTTGTTACAAACACAAGGAACTTCGGAGCTGAAGATGTCTAGGGTTACTAGGTCGGGATCGAAAGTTTAAGGAAAACGCTCCCCACCAGCCTGAGATAAACATGCAACAACGTCAACGATGTATAACTATTCCAGCGCAGATAAGTAGGTAGGTACTTGGTTACATACTTACTATCTAAACCTAAGTGGAATTGTATAAAAATAAAGTATACTTACTGATAAGATAAGTCAAGGGGTCATGCGAGTCCGCTTGTGGCACGGTTAGTTCAGGACCAGTGGCTGCTCAGCCGCCCGTCACTCTACACGTATTCCCACGTTCCGCCTGCCCGAGCGACCCTCCGCTTATTTCTACCTTACCTAAACCAATCCCACAGTTTGATGGTGCTATCTGAAGACCCCAAAAAGAGTACTGGCCAGCTAGGAGGCCACTTCGCCGTGGAAAACCGAAACGCCGCTCGCGTACTCCGAGAAATATTCTTCAATCTGTGCAAAGGTAATTTTGTGCAGCACTTGAGCACTCATTGCGCATGCGCGCAGATAACGGTTGTTCTATTTCATTAGCGTTTTGTTTTGTGCTAACCCACATACTAATTATAGTGCTGTAATTACAATAGAATTGCTGGCATGTTCCGTGCGTCTTTGTCATCAAGACTTACCGTTATATGGACTACAGGAGGCGTCGCCGTTACCTCTATCTGTCTGTACTGTTCTATATACGGTACATTATCATTATCACAAATGCGCTCTTCATTCATTGGGATACTTTCATCAGTATGAGAGCAGGTTTTTTCGAAATTCAAGAGTTCAAGTCGACCGACCCTTGAAAGCCTGGAGGCTCGTCTTCAACTTTATCTGTTGGAGACGACCCTTCATTCTTGGAAACAAGATTCAAACTGTTACAGCGCGACTTTGTTCGTTAGACGATACTTACACAATACCGGAGTACTATTATCTCTTCTGTGACAATACACACATCTCAGTAGGTCTGAAGTTTATATATATTTAAGTACCACTAGCTAGAACGTGAGTCAACGCTGCATATGAGTATAATTTTACAACTCTATTCAATATTACTCGAATTCATTGTCACTAGTGTGCGTCAGTAAATAAATTGTTACCTACTTATCAGTTTTACATTTGACCTCGTCTACGGTCTTTATAGTTTTCTTTTCATCAAAGCACTTTATCTGTTATGATAAGACTGGGCTGGGCCGGTCACATGCTTGAATGCTGTCAAATCGCTGGACTAAGCGAGCCACAGACCGCTCCCAGAAAATGCAAAGAGAAAGCGTAGGCGCTAGGCGACCCATGAAGAAATGGAGTGATGAGTAGGGTCTATGTATGTGGGACATCGCTCAGAATCTAATAGATAAAAGTAAGGAGGAAGTGGGGGTAAGAGGTTTGCCCAACAGTGGGACATGTAGTTAGGCTGTAATAATAACCTCTCAACTCTGTACCAGAGCCATGTACTCCATCTAGTTAGCGCGAGAATGAACAATGGGTAAAAGTGTACGCATCCTTTGTAGCGACCTATATAAAAACATGTATTTCGAAAGAACTTTCTAATGGTATAGGCCAGTAGTTGCTTGCTACAACGGTGGGCACGGGGCCCATACAAAATCACCCAATGTTTCATTGTAGCTCTTAAGTATCTTAGAATCGTTGTTTCTGTTTCAGCGTGCGATAACGTCATGTCTTGCATTCCTCCTTCCGCCTTCTCTGCTAAACGCATCAGGGAGTCCCAACAGCAGGGCAAGGTGTCCACGGTCAAAAACGAGGGCTCATCTACTCCGAAATATTTCAACACGACATGTAAGAATGTTATTTATCTAAGATTATTTTTTGCATATATTTCACAAAACATGCGTTTCTGGATGAGATAGAAAGGTCTTATTTTGTGGATAGAAAAAATCTGATTCTTAGTACTTACTACTAAGGTCTCTCTCTATTGAGATGAGCTTCAAACTGCCCTAAAACACCAATCACCACTATTCTCTAACTAATAATGGATGCGGTTTTAGAAACTCAAGACCATGATCAACTAACGTGCAGTTTGCCTTCATTAATATCACAGGCGTTTCAGTGCGAAACGTATTCTGATTCTTTAGCATACATTCTAAACAGCTTTAGTTTAGGTACACCTATTAAATAAATGTCAATTTGTGCTCATTGCAGTTATGGAGCTGTCACCGCTGAAGTACAATAGCAAGTTGATGAACAGCATCTGGGGCTTCTACAACCGGTACTCGCCGCACAATGTCAAGAAAGTCTGCGAGGCCAACGCTTTCTCCGGGGAGATGCAGCAGTAAGTGCCATCTACTTCCATACCTAATGTGATGTGTGGCGCTTTCCTGCAATAAATCTAAATAAATCTTGTGCAGAGCTATGTACTAATAAAGCGCTATCCTGGCTGACTGACAGACAAAGCACAACCTAAACCGACGACGGACCTAAACACATTACATACCTACAGTATTCCCTGTATTCCACAACTATGTCTACTGCGCAGAAACCAAAATGAGTGCGGGAAACTTTTACCAATGGTTAACATCCTCCACCCCTCACCACAAGACTGAGTTGAATGGCGTGTACATGAGGAGGCCTATACTCAACAGTGGGTTACCTGACAGGCTGATAATGATGATGAAACATCCTAGTTAGCTGTTATGTGCATATCAATTTCGCGCTAAAAGACTTCCTTAAGAGACCGGCGGCGGCGATCGCGTCAATTTCCCATACAAACGTAATACAAAAATGAATTGAATTTGAGAACTAGTTTAACGTATTTAGACTGTTAATCGGATTAATACAGTGTTTACGCAGGTTCCTGGTCGTAAACCAAGGTTCTTATTCAAATTGCTTAAAAATATTTTTAATTTGGTTGAAGAGGAACCCTGGTATACAGACCAGGAACCTGCGTAAACAGTGTATAAATCCGATTAACAGTCTAAATACGTTAAACTATTTCTCAAATTCAAATCATTTTTGTATTACGTTTGTATGGGCAATTCACGCGGTCGCCGGTCTCTTAAGGATTGACTCTTTCCTTATGCACTGCACGGTCGTAATTACGAATAGTCCGTATATATATATATATGTACGAGTATAAAATAAACCGCTCCCAGCTCCACGGGCGCGAAAGCTGCATTGCATCGCATATCATATATTATCATTATCACCATGAACATTAGGTTTTCAGAAATGAAAAAAAGAGCCATCCCATGTATTTGAAATATACTGAAAATTCATAGTCTCATACCCCTGGTAACTAAACTCAATGAAAAGTTCATACATTCTTACATAACCCACTTCCCTCATTTTATCCCAATCCTCTTCCTCACACACCCACACTTACACTACACATATCTCATTACCCATTTCATAAATTACTCTTTATATGTATATGGTGTTTTATTAAATTTGTTCAAAAATTCAACGACCAAATAATGGAAGAGCCCTGCCTCCTGAAATACAGGTGATAAACCTAGGTGCCCAACTTTTTACCTAAATAAATTATGAATTTACTACTTTAATAAAGAAACTGATAGGAACTGTCCAACGCATTATTAGCATTCTGCCTAAAAATTAACTACGCAAGAATAACAGTGATGGAAACATCGTGAGGAAACCTTCATTACTTCATAGCTGCGGCGATGGGCTAGCCCCCTTGTCACGCAAAATGTGGTATTAAATCACTGGCTAAAAGTGTGCACAGCTGTCTCTGCCACCCAGTATGGGAAAAGCGCCATGTTTGTTTGCACAGTTTGTATGAAACTCAAACATTTTACAAATAAGTGATTAAAATAATATTAACAGACAGTTGTTGTGTTCCCAGATCTGCTGCTTTCTCCTCGGGTAAGAACGAACCGGTCATCAACATCCCTTCCCAACTGGACAATGTCTGGGCGGCCATCAATGTGTCGCAGTCTCACTGAATGCAGCTAATTAATTTAACTCACTCATTTAAATATAGATCTTTGTACTGAAATGTAAAATGTCAATCAAATATCTCATACTTAATCACTTTTATAATGTAAGCACATTTCATAATATACCTTTAATTGATATTAATGGAAATCTTAATATGTATAAGCGCATAGAATAGCTGCCCTTATTCCTAGGAAAAAGGCTAACTAGATGATATAAAATTTTGATTAAAGAAATACATAGAGAAGGGAATAATGGCACTGAAATAAAAAAACTTGGGTTATAAGTTTTCTATTGTACATTTTATTTATAAGCTAATTCATTCAGCTATCTTTACCTGAATTATCACAGATGACCTATGTACAAAATTGTTTTTCCTAATATTAACTAAACTAGACTAATTATTAAATAGAAAAAATATTATTTTCTCACAACAACTATAGATGAACAATCTCACGAAGAAGTTTTGACTTTAGGTTTAAAGAATTTTATTCTTATGAGAATTCATCTATACCTACCTTATTGACCATCTTTGGTAGATAGATATTCCTACTCTGATTCAGAGCCAAACAAAAGATAATTAGTTTTTTTATTGATAATCATCATCTTCAATAGATAAATAGGATCCTTTGTAAGTATTCCTTACTTTGCAGTTTTCAAAACAATACCCGAAGCTTTGTAAGCCTGAGAATTTAAAAACTTAAGCCTATAATTTGAAATCAATCACACAAATGAATACTGTGACTGTGACTAGTAGATTGTTGAAACAGTTATGTTTAATCATTACAGTGCATGCAGGCACATCACTGTTATGAATTTATGACAGCCTGAGTGGGTACTTTTACAACCTTGAGAAAAAATTATTTTACCATATCTTTGTTCAGAAGATTTAATCAATCTTGACTGAAAAGCTTGCTCCACAGGAACAACCCAGATCTGCATTTGGATTCTTGACTACTCTAAAGGCAGATCGTATAAGCTCTTTATGGTAGTCAATAGTTGAGCCTCTGATATATTCCAGTGATGTTTCGTCAATGACTACCTTCACGCCATCCCGCTGGAAGATTCTGCAACAAATATCACATTTAAGATATGCATGTGGTTTGTGGAAGAATAGGACTAAGGTGGTAAATGTGAGAATATGAATGAGCATTTAAGTCACTCAGTAGTGCCTAGTGTCTAGTAGGAACCTACTAATGACATTCGTTCAGATTTCATATCAGTTTATCACCTTAAAGCATGTAAGTAAATAAATTTAAGAATAATTCACAGGATTAGAGCACAGCATGAGCGAAATCGGCACGTCTTGCTGCTAAAGGGGCAAATGCGATGTTGCAAAACTCCATAATTTTGGAATACAGTACCGGTCTTCTTCGTCAAGTTTGTTGTCTATGTCGAACTTGTACTGGAACCCGGAGCACCCTCCGCTTTCCACTGCCAGCCTGAGGAAGGAATCCGTATCGCTCTGACACAGATCCTTCAGCCTCTTCACGCAAGTATCGCTTATTCCGATACCATCTTCGGAAGACGAGGTAACCTGTTCGGCTTTGGTCGTAGAATACAATTTTCTTGGTTTCACGCAGTAGTTGATGCCTAACCTGAGCACTTGCTTTGAATTACGAAACATTTTGTGTATTGTGGACGTGATCCGAATTATTTCGAATGAAAATAAATCTCTGTTGGAAGAAAGAAATAAATCTCTGTTCAAAGAAAATACGTCAAGCAAGTTGTCAAAATGAGAAAAGTGGCATTGTTGCCAACTCTGAAAATTCCTTGTAGCTATTCAATTCAATTTGTTTATTTCGGAAAAACGGTTTAGTAAAGTACCAGACGTACATTGCCATTAAGGAAAAATAAAAACGGTTTAGTAGGTAACTAAAAATTTCAAGATGGCGGCGATTTTTTTCTTCTTCTCTTTCGGCTTCTCTATCCAATTTATTCGTGGGGGGACAGTTGAACAGGAATAAACAGAATGTTATATCATTATAGCCCCCGTTAAGTTACATCCTGTATTAAAGACTGTTTCATTTACGCTTTACACGGCTTCTATTTTACCAATAATACTATTATTAGCATTTAACAAAAATAATTATAGTATTATTATTCTTTTTGTTAAAATAGATTTATTTTTTCATTAAATATTGTTTTTATCATAATCGTTTCATTAGGAAATAAAATAAATCTGTTTTAGAAAAAAATAATTTTTTGGTCCTCCAACATTTGCAAACCCCGGTAGGCCTAGACAAAGTTAATAAAGCTACGAAAACGAAATGAAACGAAAACTCAAAATGTATGTGCGATTTGACATTTGGTAACGCTAGTGTAGCGTGACTAATTGTCAAATCGCATACATATTCTTCTTCGCCTTTCTTGCGAACGATAATAGCGTTTTGCATCTTGTCTAGGGGGGAGGGGCAGGCTTGCTTCTTATTTTATTTTTATTTATTTATATAACAACTATTACTACAGAGAGTGCCAAATAACCATTTAAAGTTTTTCTAGGCACTGGAGGTTCTAATGACACAGTTTGGATTAACAAACTATGTGTATATGAGTACAATTATATGAGTACAAATTATCAATATATAGCAGTCTCCTAACCTAATTCCAAATCTACGTTTATTATTAATATTAGACTGTAGATCTTTTACATAGGTAAGTACCTACTTAAATGGCTAAGATCTGTCTGCTAACGGCTCACAACAAAATGGTGTAACTTTAAAATTTCAATTTGTGTGTGGTAAAATCATTATTTCCAAATACATGTTTGTATTCTCATTTCTCGCTTTTAATACCCAGAAAGTATTTTTATTTACGCTGTAAGTCATTGTTTGACAAGTATTTTCAAGATTACAGCTTACCGATTTTGGCAGAAACAGAAAATTTTCGAGTTACGTCTGTTTACTTGCAAATGTTTTACGCCCTGGTATTATGATACGCCAGCGATGTAATGTTTAGCGACAGTTTGTAGGGAAAGCGACAATTTTCGTTTAGAAATCGTAGTTTGTAGTAAAGATGAGGTCAACGCTTGCTATTGCCAAGTAAACAAAATCCAACTATAGACTCAATCAAGGGAAGGGAGAGGGAGGGATGCATTTGTTCATGAGATGCGCAAATCTTGTCCTATAAAGGAACGGAGATGGAATGTGTCATCGTCAGTACGGACATGGTTCCGTTAATGCAGGGTTATTTTTGGACCCCTAGCCAAAAGTTACTATTATTTTAGGGACATCATTCGGAGCAACTTTCGCTAAGAATCTGATTTGGTCAGAGCAACTTTATTTTTCACTTCCCAGTATATTTTGGGTTGAGTTGGTCAGCTGATTTGTATGGAGAAGTAAAAAATAAAGTTGTTCTGATCAAATCAGTTTCTTAGTGAAAGTTGCTCAAAATGATGTCCCTAAAATCATAGTAACTTTTGGCTAAGGGGCTATCTATCAACTAGATGCTAGGCAATCACTAAGGGACAAATTCAAAAATATCAATATACTTACTGTTACCTTTCTAGAGATGTATATAGAAAAAAAAAGGTTTTTTTTACAAGCTTGAAAAAAAACATGGCACCATAGTTTTTTTTTCTAAATTTGTTTTTTTTCAGTAAATAAGAAATCCGTTATTTGAAACTACACCCATTTGCACGTAAAATACGTAACTTAGTCTAGAACAGCCTATCCATAGAGTAAAATGTATGGCTTATGGTTAGTGCATTTTTTTTTGCTAGGAACAGCTTAAGTTTTGTAAAAGTGTACCACAATGACGCAATAGGCGATTCTTATTTTTAGTGCAAACGGGTGTCAACCTCGCACTCCACTCAACCAAAACATAAACAAACCAAATGAGAACATTGGGGGAAAGAAGTAGTAGACTCTGTGCGTTCGTTCCGTGCCGAATAGTGCCGGGAGCCGACCAATGTAAATAAAGCGTTTGATTTGCTTTTTTTCTAACAGTTACGTTATTTTAGTCGCGTAAATGCTTTCAAAAGTAAAAAAACATTTGAGTCATTTATGGATAGTTGAAAACAATTTTTCGATTTAGGGATCCGTTTGAAAAATATTAAGTGCTTTTAAGTGCAACGGACAATGAGAAGAAACGTCCCCACCATCCAACAGATTTGAAATAAGTGTCATTTGATTTTGAAGCGACTAGTATAACAGATATATTTTTACTATGGCGACGTAATCAATTTGATTTGATTTGATATAAATAAGCTGCCAAATGCGAGTTGGACTCGCGGTGAAAGGGTTACGTACAAAAATAATAGGACTAATACCAACAAAATATCCTAAAAGTATCCTAAAATTCAGTTTTTCATACAAACTTTGCACGCCAGATTTAGGGGGTTAGGGGGTTAAAGTTGTAAATTTCAGAGTTTTATGGGATATGGGTGCAAACATGTGCTTGCATACCAAATTTCAGATTTTTAGGACTTTGGGAAACACCCTAGAGGTTTTGATGACTTGCGAATCGGTCATATTATTGAGCACAACTTTTTCAAAAATAGTCTTTAAAATTTTATAAAAAACATTAAGGATCCTCACACCATGAGCTTTCATTTGATATGTCACACTACGCGGCATATTTTTTATTTATTTATTTTTCTCATTTGGCCCCCCAAAAGTGACCCACATATTCCATATTTATATATTTACATTGCATCTCTGTCTTTGGGTCACACATATTGATATGTTTATCAATTTTTAACTTCATCGGTCCAATATGTTCTGAGTAAATTGCCTGTGACGGACGGACGGACGGGCAGACGCACGAATGTTCCCATAAGGGTTTCTTCTTCTGAGATACGATCCCTAAAAAGAAAAACAAATCTATTAAGAAACAGGGAAGACGGACGCCTGTGTGAGTGGGTGCAGCCCCTTGAAATAAAATAATAATAATCAGAGCGGACCTGCCCTTTCTGATCGCTAGAGAAAAGTCGTCATTTCTAACGACAAAGGCGCTAACTTAGCAACACTGCCGCCGCGCCGAGTTCCGAATGCTACGTTGTGTGTCTGTGTGGCCGGCCACAGATTCTTGTGGGTATCGAGATGTGAACCAACTTGCCAGCCATTTGGAATTTCCGGGGCGGCTCTCGCCGCCCTATGAGTCCTTAGTAGGTTTATTGGATCGTGGTAGCGGCGTAGCTACGTAGCTAGTTCGCCTAATGTACGAAAATATCCAGATCTTTATATTTTTTATATCCGCCCCTGTGCCTACCTGGGTTATACCTACCTATATAATTAAATCTCGCAACAAGCTTTTATATCATAGATACTTGTGTAATGGAATAAATTGTAAATTGACGCATTTGATTCAATTGAAATTTTATTTTCTCCTTCTAAGGGCATTAAAATAAAAGCTTTGTGTAACTGGTTCGCCGACAGCAACAGTTCGCCACAGGGTATCCTAGTGTGGGGCCAGAAGCAATGTATGTGCCTGTATGTAAATGTTTATGTTTATGTTCGCCATTGTTCGGTCGTTCTAGCGGTGTGCTTCTGCGAGTGAAGGGGAAACAACTTTATAAATTTGTTTTTTATTTTAGCCTTTTTATGCTGAGTTTTTATGACCAAATTGTTTGTTTATTTGTGTTTTTTTAAATGGTCTTTATTAATCAATAATACAATGTAGTAACAAAACACCCAGTGTAAATGGTAAATCCTGGGTTTGACAGGCTAATTTTAAGGTAATTTTTATAAACCTATTAAAACTATTGACATGGTTAATTAATTAAATGATGATAAAGCGTATTACAGTAATTTCTTACATCCTACCTGAGTATGACACTTATTATATGTGAACTTTGTAATAGTTTACATTTTTTAACTGATATATGATCAAATTAAGGATGCACGATGAACGATATAATAACCGGCCAAGTGCGAGTCGGACTCACGCACGAAGGGTTCCGTACCATTATCTATAAAAAACCGCAAAAAAAAAAACATGTTGTTTGGGAGCTCCCCCCCCTAAATATTAATTTAATTTTAATTTATATATTTATTTTTTAAGTAAATAATATACTCAATATATTGTGAACATTTTAAGCGTCTACCTGCTACCATTATCAATATCAAGCATAAATGAGAAAAAAAAACACGTTTGTTGTATGGCAGCCCCCCTTAATATTTCTTTTGTTTTTAGGGTACCGTACCCAAAGGGTGCCAAACGGGACCCTATTACTGAGACTTCGCTGTCCGTCTGTCCGTCCGTCCGTCCGTCCGTCCTGTCTGTCACCGGGTCCGTCTGCACGAACCGTAATAGCTAGAAAGCTGAAATTTTCACAGAATGTGTATATCTGTTGCCGCACCAACCACAAATACTGAAATACTAGAGATATTGCAAATTAAAGGGGGCCCCGATACAAGAGACGTGTTTAGATACACTTACGCATTTCAAAATGGAGATCTTGACTGAAACTGTTTATTTATTGTCATAGCAACCATGTCATAGACACATATACTACACATTTAAATATGATAGCATATTTCGCGTCAACCCACATGGTTGTGGTAGCTCAGCCGGTATGATGTAGACTCTCAATCCGGAGGTCGTCGGTTCAAATCTCGAGAAGGCATAAACTTTTTAAATTTTCGTTTTGTTTATTTTTTTATTGTTTTGAGTACTTTTGATTTGTTGTACGATGGTACGGTACCCTTCATGTGCGATACCGACCCACACTTAACCGATTTTTTAGTATTTATTGTTATAGCGGCAACAGAAATACATCTGTGAAAATTTCAACTGTCTAGCTACCACGGTTCATGAGATACAGCCTGATGACAGACAGACAGACAGACAGACAGACAGACAGACAGACAGACAGACAGACAGACAGACAGACAGACAGACAGACGGACGGACGGACGGACGGACGGACGGACGGACGGACGGACGGACGGACGGACGGACGGATGGACAGACGGACAGCGAAGTCTCAGTAATAGGGTCCCGTTTGGCACCCTTCGGGTACGGTACCCTAAAAACCAACCCCATGTCGGGGAAATAGGGGGTTACAATTTGTATTAAACTCAAAAAGTAATTGACATTGGTTTCTAATCGAATAGGGTTTGTGAAAGTCGGTTTTTTTAAGTTTTACTTTTTGTTTCAATTATATTTTCCCAGCAAAATGGGAGAGAAAAAAAGAAAGAAATGGCGTTTATTACTGGGAGGCTTCGGAATAATTCCAGAATTATTAAAAAAATTGAACGCTTTTTTGTTAGTACATATGAGTCATGTGGGTCATGGTTGCTTTAGTTATTGTTCTGAGGTCATGGTCATGGTCATAGTCAAAGAGCCGTTTTGACACTGTGAAGTATTAAGTGTAAAGTGTGGGTTTTGTGAGTGGGGCTGTGATGTGTTAAGTGTATTAGTAGTGTCCATTTCTGTGTAGCGGCTCTAATTAGTAGATACCGGTTATTGAGCGTCAAACAGTCGAATTTGCTGTCCCGCCCGACACAAGTAAACAGCGAGTGAAGGCACGCTGCTAGTGGCGGGAGAGGAGGGGCGCGCGGGGCGTGGCTACTCGCAGTAAACTAGAACAAGCCTTTTCGCTGATTAGTAATCACTCACACACACTTAACAGTGGCTATCCAGAAGTTGCTCGCACTTTACACTTTACAGCCGCACTTTACAGCTAGACTTCACACTAATGAAAATGAAAACGGGCCTTAACATATTAAGTATATGAAATATGGCATAATTATAAATGTGCCGTTACCGGCAATATTGCCATTTGTGGGAAACTAATGTAGGTATGAGGCAAAATTGCCGTCAATATTGCCCCCATACATTTTATGGCAATATTGCCGGTCAAATGGCAATATTGCCGTGAACGGCACATCAGTAGGCATAATCCCTTTATGTGAGAATATAGTGCGCATATTGCAACACTAACCCGATTGTCCATGCGAGTGAGTGAGACAGAGATATATCTGCTTGAAAGAGATGGTAGACTTTTAGGGAAATGCTGGCCGGCGGACCCAAATTTCAACACTTTCACGTAATTGAAAATCCTATATTTCTTCTAATATTTGCAAATCTTCGTTGTAATTAGCAATGTTGAAGAAATACTCTAATTTGCAAACATAAAATTCGATCGATAACGTAGTAAGTAAATTACTGTGAAAGTTTCAGATGCAAGTAAACAAAATAAAGATTGAAGTTGTAATTGAACCGTACTAGCACCCACATACAAAAATTAAACTATTATATCTATTCTAAACATGTTCTAAATTACTATTATCCAGACATCTTGCTAACGCTACCCGAGAACTCATGCGATATTATTCCATGTTGTGATGGCCACCCCATTCCACTTTGCGCGGCAGCGGTCAGAAGGCGGAGCTTATCGGCAAACTCGCGGCGAAGCTGGCTTCACTGTCAATTCGAGAGCAGCGACAAGTACGCCCGCGTCAGTGACGTACGTGCTGTGTTTACAGTGGATTTTGTGATCGGTTTTTCGAATGCAGTGAAGTGAAACATAGTGTTTTTTTCAACAATGTGTGTCTGACTAAATTTGTGTTGTGTTCCTATGTGTTTAACCAAGATGTGTATAGCGACGATTTACGCTAAATCGTTGTTTGCCACGTAGTGACGCGAGCGGGTAAATGATTCCTAATGTGGAGGTCGGAGCAAGATGGTTAGAGAGACTCGGCACCTGTGGGTTGGAAACTTACCCGATAACATTCGCGAAGATCGAATAAGGGAGCACTTCAAACGGTAAGAGACGCTTGGTGCACTGTTGCCCATGTAGATGTTTAAAGTTCCAGTCAATGCTTTCTTGCTTACCCCACTTACCCTCCGATGTGAACAGATTCCTCAAATGATTTTACATGGACAGCTGTCTATTCTGTGTTTCCTGTCATAGGTCACACCTAACCTCGTCATCTAGGTATGTGCCTACGTCTAAAATAACTGCAGATGAGTAGGAATATCGCTTTTAGGGATCAATCCAGGAATGATCATGAAGTATTCAGTCATGTATTTGAAAGCCAAAGTCTGTACAGTGGGCAGTCGAAGCCGGGTGAACCGGCACCTCAATGGCGGCAGCTCATGGCACGTCGACGAGGAACGGCAACGTCGCATGAGCATGTCGGTGGGCTGCTCGAGTCGGCAGGCACAGCGCAGCGCGGAGCGATCGAATCTGGCTAGTCGACTCGAAGCGCTTTCTACTCGACTCCAAAGAATAAATAAAATTATCTACGCGGTTGCTATGAAACTAGTTTAGGTAGTTGTTGTTATTTTAAGTAGGAATACCATCCAACATTTTATTATATTCGTTTCACAGCGTAGGTATACAAAAATTAAATAAAAGTACCTACTAACATGCCTTAGTAAGTGGTAGGTAATTTCACTACCTGTTCAAACCGGGATTCCTTCCACTACATTCATCTACTGCATCCGTGTGCTGGTGAGGTGAATTTGAAAATAATAACATGTTCGACTGTTTTTAGCTAGGCGCGCCCAACAGCGATGTTGTCTGTCAGTCGATGACGAAATTGCGCTGTTGCCACATTTCTGTTGTATGGATAGAAGGTAGGTAGGTATAGCGCGAGCGAGACCCGTTGTAGTCGCTTCGTTCGATACAATACAAATAAAGCAAAGCTATTTTCTATGGCTATCTGCAGTGGGTACAAATTTTTGCTCTTTGCTTTGTGTGATTGTGGATCGTAGCTTAGGTGACTAGGTACTAGTATTATATAACTAGGTACCTAGGTATCTAGAAATACATATTTTTGACAGGCTATTTTACTTACGTCCCGGTCCTGCTTACCAGTTTCCTGGGTGTGTCAAGTCTAAGTTTCAAGCCATCGCCACGCCATCGATATAATACGGCTATACAATGGCTATTAGTTGCCAGCCGTGATAGTCCACTGTTACATTCAATAGAATATCAACAGAATGGCTCTAGCAATGACACACAGACACAAACACACCCTCCACCACATATTACTTTGCCACTTTCCTTTATAATCGATCGATCGATAGGTTTGTCTTTGGTTTTCGGCATACGTATTGCTGCAGAATATCAATTTTGACAGCCACTGCCATGCCACAGCCACCGTGGAGCCATTAGCACACGGGACTTCCAATTTGCCACGCCCATGCTATTGATAAGCCGATAGCGTTGAAGGCGGCCATTTTTGTTTACCAGACTACCGATTGTGTCATTTTCTGTATTTTTGAAGCAATCGCTACACCACTGGGAGGCTGTAGCGGTACGGGACTTGAGGCCCTGTTAACTGACGTCTCAAACCTATACACTACCTAGCTACAAAGAACATCGAAACTTTCTTCTGGGATACCTACCTAAAGTTCAAATTGTCTAAAATGTTGCATTTTTTGTAACACCTATAAAAACAGGTATGTATAAAACATGACCATCGACCAAGAAAAAAAATTACCTATGAAAACAAAAAATATTCTTTGGCAAAATGTCATAAATAGGTAGAGCTGTCCAACAATCTTTTGGCGTGCGGTGACAGGTGAAACTGACAAGTTTTGGCAGGATCATGGCATGAGGTTGTGTAGAAGTGACGCCCCCCTGTAAACGCCACTCACTCACACGCCACAAGATCGTTAACCCTATACTCGACGAGGAAAAATAATTTCGATTTCCTAGTTTTTGCTCATAAATTTGTGATCTAAGGGTATAAAAGTAAAGAAAAAAAATATTTAAAAAAACCATAATATTGTAGTTTTTTAGGGTACCGTACCCGAAGGGTGCCAAACGGGACCCTATTACTGAGACTTCGCTGTCCGTCCGTCCGTCCTGTCTGTCACCGGGTCCGTCTGCACGAACCGTAATAGGTTGTAACTGCTCCTTGTCATGTCCGACTACAAACTTTAGGTAAATTCACACCTTCGATCCGATCCCTGCTTATATATAAGATACACTGCCAGGTGGTGTAGCAAAATAAATCAACGTTTTTTTGTAATTTACCTTAACGTATTTATTAACAAACTTAACATTTAGATTTTTTTTATTTTAGCTTAATTATGAAAACAAATCAATTTTGTTAAAAGTTTACTACCTTATTCATGGTAATAAGCTCTCTCAGATCTAAAGTGGAGCTATTTTTTATTCCTCTTCGTCGATATAGTGGATACAGCATGTCGGGTGTCAGTTTTGCCTCTTTGGGTAGTCTAAGCCCCTTCGCACATGGCGTCGTAAATATTATAGGGCCAAAGAATTTGTCAAGACGAATGAAACGAGCCCAAATTCGACGGGCTTGCGAAGTTTTATGACAGAGTTCCCATGACCGTCTTCCGTCTCCATCATCAAATCAGCTCCAACTGATAAAAATATTGCATTATCAGCCAACTAACATACGTATACATGCAAAATTTCAGCTCAATCGGATAACGGGAAGTGGGTCAAATTCAAGCTGACAGTTTTGACGCGAAACATAAATACACACACATACACACATACATACAGTAAAAGTTAAATAAAAGCTTTTAACGTTTCAAAATAGTAGGCAAATCTTTATCGATAACTTTATCGACAAGACCCTCTTCTCTACAAAGTCCTAGAATTGCATGGTTTTTAGACGCAGGCCAAATGCAACTTTAAAAAATTCAGATAAAGTTCATTTTTGTATTTAGCATAGCTTAAAATTGTTGCGCGTGGAGAAAAAAAAAGAGAAATTAATTAAAATTAAATTAATTACTACTTACCGATGGTACGAAATGCCACCATGCGTGATATTTTTGGTGCAGCTTCTATTTTTGCACTCCAAAATGGAGCATTGAGGCATTTTTACCACTTTTTTCCTTTTACTTGATTTTGAGATTTTCACACCTGCCACGGACAAATCACTGTGACGGACTACGTGAAATTATGGTCAGCAGCGCTTGTTGATGGCACACTTGCTACGCCTACTTGACGTTTCCACCGTTTTTAGGGTACCGTACCCGAAGGGTGCCAAACGGGACCCTATTACTGAGACTTCGCTGTCCGTCTGTCCGTCCGTCCGTCTAATTTGACAGAGACTTGAGAAATGTGCATCTGAGAGGCACTTAGAGGCTTGTGTCATGGTCAGTAACTACGCACGCTATGTTGCAGAAGGGATCAATACTTTCAAACATACTTATTATATCATGCCATTTGAAACAGAGATCTAAATTATATCTAAGTATGGAATATACCTATTTTATGGATACATACCACTCTGTAGTTCGATAGGAATATCTCTAATACGGCGTAATAAGTCGTGGTAGGCTGATCACATGCTTTTAATACTGGCGTATGCATTAATCCAACATAAACCCTGCAAAAACAAACAAATTAGACCCAGCGTTTTGGAGTGCCTTTTGGGAGTTTTTGTGCCATTTATGACGATTGACGATCGATTATAACAGTATAGGCACCTACACTTCCGATGATGCAAGAATTTGTGATATTTGGTGGATATTTAAAATGTATCCTGTCCATCCTGGGTTTGCTGGAAGAAATCTCTTTTTAGAGATAAGCTTGCCTTTGTTCATGCCTTTTCTGTATTGTTTGTGTTTTTTTCTGATATGTGCAATAAATATATACGAAATATTTGTCTCATAATTGGGCTAAAACACAATCATACACACAAAATAAGACCCCTCACCTCACTCAGCATCGCAAATTCGCAACATAAGTACCTACCTATTTCTATAGACATGAAGCAAAGAAGTTAGGTAGACGTACTATGATTTTGTGCTTTGCTGTCTGTAATCTTTCGCATTTTCACCTTATTATTGAAAGAAAACAAATAATTTAGCCCAACGAAAAACTGAAATGAAATGTTAGCGTTGACATAGCGCGCCACCAACCGCTCAGGCTGAGAAACGTTCGGAACATAATATAGTTTATTTGCAATGACTTTTCTCATGTTATTAATGTACGATAGATATTACAAATATGATCAAAAACAGCTTAAAATGCTTCTATTATATTAAATGAGTAATAACATGTAACTTGAATTAATGGGTTATTTAATTTTCCTTTGACAAAATAATCTCGATTCTATTGAAACATAATCGAAAAATAAATCGGTACATTGTGGTTCAGAACTGTCCCTGTGGGCGCTAATGCGTATAGTGTGAAAAAAAATCGGCAACTATTCTTAGTTCGCGTTTAGAGAGCGTGCCTTCCAATTACCGATTAACGTAATTCAAACTAATATTAGTTCTCAAAATAGTTTAGAGCAGCTAGTTGTCCGTGGCTTCAAAATCGGAAGCATTATCTCTGTATTATTCCATTCTGTTCACTCAAGTGATCCAGCGAGCACTGTCATTCTGATTCTGCGTCATGGAACTCGACTACGACCCGCGCCGCCCGCCGCCGCCGCCGCCGCCCCGCTCGCTGTATACCGCGCCTCCGTCCGCTGCTTGCCTTGGGCACTGAGAACGTCGTGTTCGCGCCGACACTGCCGGCCGAGCGAGAAGTCTGGCAACGTCGCATATTTATTCGTGTCTTGTGCTTACTTACATTGTGGTTGTGTGATGCTCTGGCTCTGATGTACTCTCGTGCGTGTATAGTCTCAGGCTCAGGCAGGAGTGAAATGAAAATATACACATACATTCAATAGGATAACAGATACCTACTTATAGGAAGGCAGAGGTGAAGAAAGGTAGTCGAGAACCACATACAAGTAAAACTGATTTCCGGTAATAATTTGATCATACCTATTCGTACTACAATCTATTTCAAACAATGATAGCGGTTACGTAGATAACCTAAAGTACCCATTTTTAACCGACTTCCAAAAAGGAGGGGATAATCAATTCGGTTGTATCTTTTTAGGGTTCCGCACCCGAAGGGTGCCAAACGGGACCCTATTACTGAGAATTCGCTGTCTGTCCGTCCGTCCGTCTGTCTGTCACCAGGCTGTATCTCATGAACCGTGGCAGCTAGACAGTTGAAATTTTCACAGATGATGTATTTCTGTTGCCGCTATAACAACAATAATTAATATAATATTAAGGGGGGCTCCCATACAACAAACGTGACTTTTTTTGCTCATTTTTACTCGATATTGATAATGGTACCAGGTAGACGCTTAAAATGTTCACAATATTCAACCGACTTCAAAAAAAGGAGGAGGTTCTCAATTCGACCCGTATGTTTTTTTTTTTTTTTTTTTCTATGTTTGTTACGCGATTGCTCCGCCAATTATGAACAGATTTGAACAAATCTTTTTTCGGCGTATAGGTAATACCTCAAGGGTGGTCCCATTTACACCAGGTCAGGATCTGATGATGGGATCCTGGAGAAATCGAGAGAACTCTTCAAATATTATAGGCAGACCTATAGTGATTTTTGTGTTTTTCATAATAACTCGTGCAAATGCACATGGTAAGCATAATATTGTGATGCGGAACTGCTGATGAAGACCACATATGGCCACCAGATCTGCTCAATACTAGGTACAAATACAATGCGTGGCTGACGGGCAGGCAACGCATAGCCTAAACCGGTGGACCTAGAGCCATGAAACTTTGTACAGGGGTTCCTTAGTCGCGTGGGGTAGCACTGATATAGCATTTGACAAAATTAATTCCCCAAGGGAGGGGGGGATAAGGGGTTACAGTTAGTATTAAACTCAATCTAATCAAATAGGGTTTGTGGAAGTCGGTTTTTTCTAAAGTTTACTTTTTGTTTCAATTATTTGAGTATATTATTTACTTAAAAAAAAATATATTTAGGGGGGCTCCCATACAATTTTTTTTTTTGCGGTTTTTTATAGATAATGGTACGGAACCCTTCGTGCGCGAGTCCGACTCGCACTTGGCCGGTTATTTTATGTTTGTTACATCGAAACTGGTACTATATAAACCGATTTCAAAAATTCTTTCTTCGTTCGAATGGGCAATCCAACAGTTTAATCCTATTTTTTAAAAATCAGGAATCGGCCCATTTAGGTTCCTACATGGAAAAACTGAAGTTTAATTTGTTTTTACCTGGATGACATTATACATCCAGCCTTTTTGTGACTTTTCGGTGTTTGTAGTCATTGTTACGGCATAAGTAGTGGCTGTTAGGATCATATATTTGATTATATTATGTAATAGGTATGGACTTCACCGGCAGGAGACAGATTTTGTAGGTCGTTTTCGGGTACATAGACGACATTTTATACCGAGCGGGGAGGACTAAGTAATTTAAGTAAGTTCATGATGTCTTTTTTTTTAGTTTTTAACTTGGTAAATTATATTCAGTAACGCAGATAAAACAAAACGCTATATACAGTCTTTTTTAGGGTTCCGTACCCGAAGGGTGACAAACGGGACCCTATTACTGAGACTTCGCTGTCCGTCCGTCCGTCCGTCCGTCCGTCCGTCTGTCACCAGGCTGTATCTCATGAACCGTGGTAGCTAGACAGTTGAAATTTTCACAGATGATGTATTTCTGTTGCCGCTATAACAACAAATACTAAAAATCAAAAGAAATTTAATATTAAGGGGGGCTCCCATACAACAAACGTGATTTTTTTGCTCATTTTGCTCGATATTGATAATGGTAGCAGGTAGACGCTTAAAATGTTCACAATATATTGAGTATATTAATTACTTAAAAAATAAATAATTAAAATTAAATTAATATTTAGGGGGGGCTCCCATACATTTTTTTTCCGGTTTTTGTAGATAATGGCACGGAACCCTTCGTGCGCGAGTCCGACTCGCACTTGGCCGGTTATTTATATTATGTTATTCTTATTATTACGTATTTGCTAGTGACTTCTCTATAAATAATTGTGATTGTTGTGAGTAGATCTCATACAGTACGATGATTGTAATAGAAATTCCAATCATTTATCAATATATTTTTAGGGTTCCGTACCCTAAGGGTGCCAAACGGGACCCTATTACTGAGACTTCGCTGTCCGTCTGTCTGTCTGTCACCAGGCTGTATCTCATGAACCGTGGTAGCTAGACAGTTGAAATTTTCACAGAGATGGGTCATTCCATGAGAAAGAGGAAAATACCTCAAATTTAGAATTTCTCAAATTATTTCTAATTATTATAGCTGATTGAGTTGAAAGTCCGCATTTGCACTAACTTGCAAAGAAAAATATTTTAAATCAATAAAAAATCGATATTTTTTTGCTGGAAACTTTAATCCTAATAAATTACATCGAGAAATAAATGCTGTTTCGGATGCATGTCCCACCAGTCACAACAAAAAATATTTTTTTTTTAAATTCTGCGAAAGGTAATCAGTCTAATTATTAATGAAAATGAAATAATATAAGATATACTATACAATAAGAAGAAAATCTCTCTTGAAAGTTTAGTGGTCGAACTAAAATTGGTCTTCAAGTACTTGGCGGTAAGAGAGAAGGATTTTACTTGTCCCACCAGTCACACTCATTCAAATAATAATCACAAGAGATTCTGAAAGTATCTGGGGATTTTAATTAAGGGATCTTGTAAACTCATTATTTTTCTATGTTATAAGATACATCTTACTATTATGTAAGATTCTATAACACAATTATAGCTCATGATTGGTTGAATTCCGGAGAAAAATGTCCCACCAGTCACTATGGAATGCCCCAGATAATTTATTTCTGTTGCCGCTATAACAACAAGTATACTAAAAAACAAAATAAATTTAATATTAAGGGGGGCTCCCATACAACCCTAACGTGTTTTTTGCGGTTTTTTATAGATAATTCAGATTCAGATTGCACCGTGAGCACAGAAGAGATAATAGTACTCCGTACAGAACGGCCACTCCCTTCCCCGCGCTGATTCAGATACCGCACCCCACCCCTGGCGTCTAGGAACTGGTTGAAATATCAATAGACGCGGTTGAACGCCTGACGAGTGACCGCGCGTATACGGTGAATAATAACCGGTAATATAATATGGTGAAGTTTTGTGCATTATTTGTGTGTCTGTCGTCAACTAGAAACAGCAAAGACAGGAGATTCTTTCGGTTCCCGACTGATGAAAGAAGGTAAGCAACAGCAACTCTATTGTTGTTCTTTTGAGAAATAAAAATTCTAATACCTTAACTCCCGGAATGTAACTTGGTCAGCGTTTGCTGTGTGTGTCTCGCTCTCTCACAAGGACAGACTTTGTGCGAGACAGAGACAGAGTTATATGTTTGTAGTACTTACTAGCTACTGACTACGATAATTGATAATAAGTCAGTGTCGTAATATTTTATTTTTAACCGACTTCAAAAAAGAAAAGGTTCTCTAAAGGTTCTCTTTCATATTTTATTTTCTAAGATACCTAGTACTAAACCTTCCGTAATACATAATTATATAATTATCAATAAAGTACATTTATTATAGGTATTCATTTCGTGCTATCCGTTGTTGGTGCGATTCAACAACGCGAACGAAGCACTTCGAGTTGAAAAGTAGGTAGTAGGTGGGTCAATCAACTATTTTACCCACACTTTGCTGTCCCCGACCATTTATTATTAAAATACGCTAAATGGTTAAATTTACACATTTTACGAATATAACAATAGTATCTAAGCTAGCAGGCACTACGGGGAACTTGATTACGTTCTCGAAGATCTTCGTTTGTGTTTTTTTTTGCTCACATGGCGCGGTATGGTGTCCTTTGATAGTGCCGTTGAGCTGCAGTCCTCGAAGAACTTTCAGAGAGAGTGCGTGCGTTGACAGAAAAGTGTGGGTTAAGTTGATTGACCCAAGTACGCACGCACTAACTTTGTCGCGGCGGCGGCGCGCCGCCATTAGCTGGGTCCACATATAGCGAGCTTCGGCCGGGTCTCGCTCGAACCCTGTAGTGGTTTGGTTGTTTTGAATCTCTCAGAGACTAGGTACCTACTTAACATAAAATTCGAATATTGTACAATCCTAACGATGTTTTTACATAGGTAGGTACCTACCTACAGTTCACGCCAAGTGTCTTTTACCTACTTCAGAATAAGTAATAGTAGGTAACAACAACATAACATAGCTTCACGCCTTTTCCCATAAGAGGTGGCAAAGGCACTGAGCCCACTTTTAGACAGTTATTCGATACCTACCTACTCTATTTTTGTAACTTAATGTATGAAGGATCAAAGTGAACATTAACATTTTTTAGGATTTCAATGAGAACCCGACTAGGTATGTTTAAACGGCAGCGCCCCTACAAAGTCACTTCATAATAATGCAAACGCTTGTGTTCGGGACAGTTCGGGTCGCGCCGTCGTCGTTCGGTTCGCCCGACGCAAATCGCTGCATTTGCCGCGCTACCAGCCCTAGCAATATTTACGCACACATTTGCACGTATACAAACATCATTTAGTCATGTAGTAGTAATAGGTGCTTATTTTACGA